>PYAF01002535.1:603142-620698 GCA_007407185.1 Glycine tomentella
AAATTATTGCTTACAGAAATGAAATTGAGAGGACCCATTTTGAGATTGGGTACAATGTCCACGATCTCATCTTCAGCAATGAACTCAAGCTGAGTGAAAGGCAAAACAAATAATATATTAATATAATTATTAACAATGACAATTAGAGAAAGTTATGGAAATACAAATAGCATACCTCCTCAGCTGAAAACAGTGAAAGTTCATGGTTTGATTGCCCAGCCATCTTGTCTCTTTCAGTTTGAGCTCAATCGAATGGCTACAATATACTGTTTTACTTCTACTGTATGGAGATGAAAATCTGGAGAATAAAATATGCCAGTTAATAAATGCAGCCCACTGCAAATTCAACAAGTTCAGTAGTATATCATTATCTATTGCAAAATTGAGTTGAAAAAAGAAACAAATGAACAAAACAAAGCAAAGGTTATACTTGAAAAACAAAAAGCTAAAGAAACAAAGCCAACTGCTGGCATTTTAGTATTTTAACAACCCAACCTATGTGTGTGTGATTATTTTATTTTATTTGTTTTTTTATTAAAGCTCAATTTTTGTATTCTAAAAACAAAAAACATCATGATTTTATGTTAAAACTGGTATCTATGGAATCCAGAAAGAAGGGCAAAATTGTATATTAATCCAAAACAGAGCTGATTCCAGTGGGGAATTCAACTCTGTAAAGAGAATAAACAAAACAATGAGCAATACACAAATGATATACTACTGTCCTGGGCATGGAGGAGCCCTTCAACCTCTCAATTCACTGTTTAATTCCCAGCTATCCCTCTCCTCTCTCCTCCCTTTAGCTATAACCGAATTCCCCTACACAAGTTTCCCTCTCTCCACTCATTCTCTCTCTTACTCATCATAACTAACTCATCTTTTCCCCACTACCAAACTCTCCACTCTCCTTTGGGCCTGTTGCTGGCCCAATTCCCTCTCTTCTTCTCCTAGTGTAAACATTGGTAAATCTTGGGTGTCTAACATTTTAGTTCTCAGAAAATTTAGAATCTATTTAGTCCCATGTCCTCAAATTGGTCCTGGAAGAAATGTAGTGCAGCTCATATTTAGGGACTAATTAGATGACATTTTTGCATGAGTTAGGCACTAAAATGATGGTACTTTGCATTATTGAGAGAAAAAATTGAAGATCAACATGTCAATAATCGCTTGTATATTTTTTTCCAAACTTTAAAATTCATAGGCATACTTTTACAACTAAAGTCAAGACAAAAGATTGATAAGTGGAAAGAGACATCATAAAATTAATTTCCAATGCATCTAAATTATAACAAAAAGCATAAAAACTTTGAAAATAGAAAAGGTGATCAAATGATACTATTAAACACTAAACAGCAAAGCAGAAGCTAATTCTTAGATCATAAATTGTATCATCATAAGATTGCCATTATTGAGAAGCAAAGGCAATTACTTCATTCAATATTCATTCAATTTTGGCAGTGTGCCATCATACTGCTCTGGGACCATCACATAAACATAATAATATGATGGGTAAATTGGTATATTCTTGGGGGCTTGTGGCTTTGGAGAATATAAAAGTTTACTTAAGTCATTGCCCTTGATCCAATATCTCATATTCTCATTACCCAGCCTCAGATTCACTCTACTGTTTGCTTCCTCCATACAAATCGTGCATTAAAAATAATTTAACTTCTATTATTAATGTGATAAATCAAGATTTTTTGCAAAATTGAACAAAAAAAAAATCCCTGTGAATGGGTCTATAAGGTGTCAATGGCACACTAATTGTCATAGCTCTTTTATGATCGTGCAATCTTCACTGGCCAAGACTTCTGTCACTTTGTCTTCTTAAGACATGAGCCACACCTATATGCTCAAAGAATGACCCTCCAGTTAAGTTTCTTTTGTTCCTCTTTTCCTTATTAAAACTGAAAGTGAAAATTTTCTGTGAACTGAATGAATAAAATAAAGCAATTTACTGTACCAGCAAGGATGGATTTGTGAGAAACCACCCTTCACATCCACTGATCATGTTTATCCTAGACAACATTCTGTACACATGAATAAAAACAAAAGAAAAAAGTATGATCTCATGCTCCTCCTGCATGAATTTCTGAGCTTAAGGATCTATTGCGCGGCGTAGACGGCGGCGAGGAGGTAGAGCACGTCCCGCTTGACGGCGGGCTTGGGGTCTGTGGCATCGTCGTAAAGACAGTGAAAATTATTAGCAAATGATATAACTAAGCAGAGTATATACCTCTATCCGCAGACAGCGGATTTGCGTAAACGCAGACTTGGGGCGGCGAGGTTGTGTGGTGGTGCGGTGGCACAGTGTCGCTCTATTAAGACCACGCCGCTGCCGGAAAGTATCAAAGGGAAACTTTGAAACCCTAGAATAAAAGAACAGAAGAGGGGGAAAGGAAGCAACATGTTCTTGGCTTCTTGGGGTAACGAGGTGGGTTTAACTCCCAACTTATTAAATTGTTAATATTTTATTAAAAGTACTAAAAGATATAATGTAGTACCATGCCCAATATTATAAATCGTTAATGTGGTCCGATTTGACCCGGTATATATTAAAAAATTCAAAATTATATATATTATAAGTATATAAATATAACTAACATTATTGGATTAAAAAAAGTCCATTCATATTCCAAAATCCAAAATAACAAGTTAAAGAAACTTGATTTTAACTTATAAGATAAGTTTGATTTAGTTTACTTCCTTAATTCAATTTTTCTCTTTTTCTATAAATATTTACAACAAAGTTTATCCAAATAGACTCATAATTAACTTGGTGAGAAAACAAATTGACCCAAGACCAGATCAATGCTTTCCACCTTACCAGAACAATGGCACTGGTGGACATGGTCACACACACCATAAGTGAAACAAGTATATAAGCTCAGAGTGAAGATATATGTCAAGTAATGGCATTCAGTCAAGTCTTAGTTACATACAATGAATGCAAAAAGTAGTTCTGACTTCTGACAATGCATCTGGTAAATAAATCCATAGGTTCCAATATAGCAATCACGTTTCACAAAGAATATAACAAAACTATCTAGTGGATGCAACAGCTTTAAAAGCCTAGGCTACAAAAGGGACCAAGGCTCCTAGCAATCACGTTTTATAACTTACTATTACTATTGTTATAGTCCATAATGGAACTAACTGCAAGACCTAATGTATGATGTATCTATCTGATAGTAAAGTGAAGCAAGTAGCATTAATCAAACTATTTTGCAGCAGAGACACGGTGGCACACATAATAATTACTTCTGTAACCATTATCCTTAAGCTATAGTTAGCACTTACCAATACTAAACTTATTTCAGATATTTGATCCCTTTACATTTTATATGGACTCCCTTTGTCAATAATAGTCACATGTTAATGTATGTATTTTATTGGACTAGTGAAACATCTCCAACTAAAACATATACAGAACATATGTACACTCAACATGAAATCATTGAACCCCAAACATTGAGAAAGCTTGTGATTGACAGAAATTAAGGTACAACAGTGGAAGCCAACATTTAGCCAAGTCAATTAGTTTAAGCATTTCATCAAACAAGTAGTTGGCAAGATTGCATAGCAGCATAAATCAGACAAGCTAATGTCAGTTACAACTCAAAGTTAAAAAACAAAAAAGATGATTCAAGGGACACCAAACGAATGTCCAACAGAGAACATGCTCCTTACACAGTAGTTGAACAATGAAACTTACACAAGTAATTAAGATGAACTACTGAATTGAATACTTTCTTCTATTAAGAGTTTGGTGCCCAATTACAAGCTGAGTTCTTGAAGAAGAGAAAATTACACAAATTCCTCTCCTCACAATTCCCTTTTGCCCTTTTACAGAAAACTCTCTGAAGAACCTTCCCTCAGTGGCAAGAAGAAAATCGTCCACCCTTAATAGAAGAAGCAAGAATCCTGCCCAATTACCATTCCCATTTTATTCACAGAAATACATTCCTTCAGAGTGAATTACGAACCAGAAAAACCAGAAAATTTTCAAGCAAATTTAAAAAATTCGAATCCATAATTACCAACAAATCCAACTATCCAAGCGTGAAGCTACCGAAAATTTGATAAAATGAAAACAACGAATAACTGAATAAGTGAGCGTGCTTCAACAGAAGAGTCAGAACTGAGAAGACAAACCTTCGAGGCGGCGACGAGCTTCTGCGTGAAGGAGAGAAAGAAGAAGACAATGACGCGGCGGCTTGAAGGAGCGGCGACGAGCTTCTGCGTCAAGGCCCGACGACGGCGTGACGACGACCAACCAAACGAGCTGCGTCAAGGAACCGAGGAATGCGTGAGGGTGAGGCGCGATCGCGACTGAGTCACTGAGGTTTGAGGGTGAAAGACTGAAACTCTGAAAGTAGAAATTAGGGCTCAAGTCTCCAGCCAAAACGACGCGTTTGGAGCTCATTCTTTTTCACGCCCAAATTCGGTCGGGTTTCTGGGTTGTATAAAACCGATCGGGTTCCATCAGGTCAAACCGAACCTTATGTATGACCAGTCTAATGCCCAACCTGATCGGAACACAGTAACGATTCGCGAGGATCAGAGTTTAATAACATTGACCACACCTTCCCTTTCTCTTGATTATCAAATTATTTTTTAAATTTTTAATGTAGACATATAAATAATAAAATTTATTTTATTTTCTTTTAAAATTATTATATAAGTTTCCTTAAATTTTGGGACTGAATTCAATGAGTAGCAATGACTTCAATTTTATTCCTTTTTTGAAGTTATTATATAAGATTTCTTCAAATCAATTTTTTATCGTTATTTTAATTATTTATCAAATTAAATAATTCAATAAGAATAAAGTGATATTTTATTGGGAATAATTTTTTAACTTCATAAAATTAGATTCTTACCTCCCAGTATAATTTTGTACCCAAAAAACATTTTCAGAAAACATTTCCTAAAATTGATTCCCACCAAAACCCCCCAAGTCATGCTATAATGAGTTCCCCGTTAAACTATAAGATCTTCAAATATAAGAATGTTATATATAAGTGGCCTTAAAATATAAGGATATTGTTGTATATTATTTAAAAAATGTAAGATATTTTGCTAATAAAGAAATTTCATTTCACCATTTTTTGTTATTATACAATTAGTTATCTCTAGCTCTAATTAAATCATAAAATCAATAATAATAAAAAAATTAGTTTTACAAAATAATTATATCTAATTTTATATAACTAGTTATATAAAAACAGTCATAAAATTATAATCAGTTTTATAACTATATAATTATTTTAAATAACTTATTTTTATTCATTCATAATCAGTAATTGATTTTAAATGTAACTTGTTATTACTAATTTAACTAGTTTATTCATAATCAATTATATACATATATTTTAAAAACAATAACTAATTGATTGTTATAACTAGTTTATTCATAAAGTGGAGTCTCCAAACATTAGGATACTTTTTTTTTTCAAACTAGTTATAATTATAATACTGACTTATAATCTAATTATTTATTAATTATGATTATTATGTAAATACTCAAACCACAAGCACCTTTAATAGTAATCATGTCATTTTAAAAAAGAAATAAACTTCACCTTATTTACTTCAGATTATCAGATACTATGTATGAAATACAATGTTGATTTTCGCTGAATCTTTAGTATCTCAATACAATGTAGCGAGCTGCTTCTCATATTCTTAACATAGGCAGCTGCTACCCAAGAGGTGTATCCACCTTAAGACCCACAACAGGATCAATCATCGGTGCCGAAGTATCGATCACCAAATTCCCCCAATCCCGGGATAACACGATACTCTTCGTTTATTTCAATGTCAATCTCAGATGTAACAATCTTCAATGATGGAAACCTTTTGCACACGCAATGGATTCCCTCAGGAGCCTGAATTCAAAAGATCCACAAGATCCGTGTATGTAAACAGGGCGAAAAGATAATCAAATAACAATGATAATACAGGAAAAGAAGGCATCAGAATTAACTTACAAACAGGGCGAAAAGATAATCAAATAACAATGATAATACAGGAAAAGAAGGCATCAGAATTAACTTACAGAAATGAGATTCAGGAATATAATGTGACTTTCTGGTACTCCTTTCTGAATGAGTAATTCAATGGCTTGGTTGGCAGAGTTACCTAAAATGGAAATTGTGGATGTTAATTTTTTTATAAGCAAGATTAGTAAGATTAGTAAATCATCAGATGAGAAGGATTCTAAGAAATCCACAGTAAACTACAAGACTAGTACAAGTGAGCCATCTCAGAATAGTAGTTAGGAAACAATTTAGTGGGTCAGTACTTTCAGCTTTCACTGGTTTATACAGTATCTCGCAATATAATTGCATCCAAGTTATATCAAATTCAATTATATTTTTATATCACCCATTACCACATCCTTGACCCCCTAGAAAATAGTATTTTTATATTCACATATATCATTCATACGAGTAACACAATATGCTACTTTTGTACATATTAACCATGAATTCAAAGAATGCAAAAATATAAAAATAAAAATACAAAAATGAGAGCACTAACTGCATCCATAAAGGATTTCAAGAAAAAAAAAATGCCTATTGAAATATGACAAGGTAAAGGTAGATAAAGCAAAATAAATCAGATGACATTTCAAATCTTCACCTGTGGCCAGGACAGGGTCAAGAAGCAAGACGTGCCGTTCTGAAATATCCTTGGGGAGCTTCTCATATATAAGCTGCTCAGAGAAGCAAAGGATTTACCATTGAACACCAACCACATCAGTATAGAGTATAGACTATACATCTAAGTCAACTTCATGGGTTCCAAATAATTCATTTACCTGTTTTCCATTGTCTCCATCCCGGTGAATCAGAATTTTACCAATTTTAATGCCTTTGCAACATGCACGAAGTGCATTTTCCATGCTCTCACCACTATAATCCCAAAACAATGAAAACAATAAGCCCAAGGGAAATAGCCTAGACAGAATGTGGAAGTGAATAACTGCAGTTTTAGTACAGGGATTCAAAATGTTCACTGAACGGTATACACACCCATCATTAAGCTTATCAAACAGGGAACTGTTAGCTGCATAATTGCATTTCTATTAGTACCCTATCATTTAACCTGCACCTTCCAAAATTAATACCTGGTTGAATGCTCACCTTCGAACAATTGAAACACCACACAATTTTTTGCAGAAATCAACACCAGTATAAACAGATCCTGCAATATATACCTCATTTCAGTTAATTAGCGCTGTCAACATAAACCTCCATTTGTGAACTACTGTTGATCTGTCACTTCTGTACCAGACATGTTGCAGTTCACAAAGCATAAATCTTGTTCCCCAAATAATAGGAGTTATCAAGAACGTAAAAATTGCAAGGACTGAGGACAAGGATGGATGATTACCTGTGGGAGTAACCACTTGCTTTTCGGTGAAAGGCAGATGACCTAGACCATGCTCAACAACCTGATAATGAAAATCATGTCTCATGTACTGAGCACTGAAAACTCATGAAGGAAATAAATTCAGCAGAGCTATAGAGCACACAGTACCAGGCGTATAAGTCGATCGGAATAAAATACGAAGTCATGCTTTGATATGTCTCGGTCACGAATCAACGTATGCATTCCCCTGATCTGAAATGTATAAGCATAGCCAACAAAGGATCAGGTATGATATTGAACTTTCTATTTTAAGGACTTTATCATGTTAAAAGAAACACATAATCAATGAAATGCCTCATATTGTTAAATAAAAGATATGAATAAAAGCAAATCTGGTCAAATAAAACATTGTCCTCATGACTTACATCAACTGTCCCAAAACCAATTAGACATATGTGTCAACAATATTATCAAGTGTTGGTACTCACTACTTAGCATATCTTCACATCTCTTCTATCAAGGATCTCTCAAATGAGATGGAAGCACCTAAGTATATGATTGGATCACTGGTGAGATCTAAGTTCCTTAGCTAATAAAATTGTTCCACTGTTATCACGTTAGAGATCAGAACTACATTAAGCTCAGCCTTTGCTGCATTGGAGGCAACAGTATACTCAGCCTTTGTAGTAGAATCAACTATTGTCTCCTTTGAATGCAGTGAAGTATTGAAAACCACCTTTAGTTCCTGTATTCAGTGGCCTACACGCATCACTATGAATGAGACCAAAAAAAATCACTAGCCCTTTCACCTTGACTAGTAATTATGGCTTCAGTCATCACTGCCATTGTGTTCGTCTCTCTCTGGCGAGTCTGACCACTGTTGGAGCCATATAAATCATTTACATTCATGGGAGGAACTCAGTCTGGTGGTTTTGACCAAACTGCTCAAAACCTAAGCCTGCCTCCTTTCATATTTGTTCAACCATCAACCCACCCACAGGCACCAAGGACAAGGACAAATTCCCTCTGTCTTCTCTCCCGCATTTTTTCTGGGATGAATCTGCATTTGTTTGCTCTGATACCAGTTGGAGAAGTGAGTTGGATTATAGAAAGAAAAAATAATGTTCACTGGCAAAGAATGAATACAAGTGTTCTATTAGGATTTTGACAGCCAGGGACCTCTCCCTCAAAATCCACTCTCATCTTTACTAAAATCCAATCCTGTAGTTTTCTCTCCCTATCTGTTAATATCTTATCTCTTTCAATCCGTTAGAATCCTCACTAACTCTATCTACCTCATGAACAGAAGCTAGCCCATTGGACTTACCTAACGTTATACCAACTTGTAGCTTGTGAACAAAAATGAGAGCAGCAAGAATTACCAAAGTACAATACAACCTACAATCCTTTCTATCTAAAAGGATACTCCACCCCCTATGCTGTAGCCTATGCATTTGTATCATTTTACATAAAATGACAAGTTGTAGCTTTGAAACGTGATTATTCTCCTAAATCCTGTGCCACTTTGAAATGTATCCAAAAATTCAAATACAACAACCAAAATCTTATATGTCAATGGATCTTCCCCAAATATTAAATCATTAAAAGTGAAAAATTAAAAATAAAATAAAATTGGTAAACTATGTTTAAAGATACCTGGAATGTAGACTGAATAACATAGACATTAGGATATATTTTGCATAGATCATGTTGGCCAAGCTTCGTACGGATATGTTGCACAATCAAATCAATCGCAACATGATTATCACCTCCACGAGGAATGATCACATCAGCATACTTTTTTGATGGTAGAACAAAATCATCAAATGCAGGCTTAACAAATTTTGCATACTACAAACCAACATTACAAGCAGTTAGAAAAAATATGCAGGGTAATTGATAGCATGTCATTAAGAATTTAGGATTATAAATTTCTCTTTCGATGCGAGCATCAAACTTTCTCAAAAAAAAAAAAATCATATGAAAGGAGCTGTCATTAGTAGTCTAGCTGGCATAACGTCATGCTTACTAATTAAATTGTTGGATTTACCTGTTCAAGAACAGAGTTTATATCCCTGCCCCTTTCCACTGTGTCACGCCTAATTCTACGAGCAAGTCTCACATCAGCATCTGTAAGCAATTAATACCCAAAGACGAAATTAAACAAAGAGAGTGCATAGCTTCAATATTTACAAATTTATTCCAGGGAATGTAAACTTGGCAATGTAATATCCTAATAATAGGTATCGTTCATGCCAAAAAAATAGTAAAACCTTGTTTTACTTAATTTTTATTCACATGTTGAGGGTTGGGAAAGATATACTTCCATAGGCATAAGGTAAGCTAGTTTCTAACCCAATTATAATTTCCATTTCTATTCTTACTTTTTTTATAATTGACTTTTAAAAAATAGTTTTAGGAATATTCAAATCTAACCAAACTTATTTTTTAATTTACTTGGGAATAAATGTCATTCCTAGAAATGCAATATTATAACTTGAAACAAACTACAAAACCAATGGAATGGAACGGAAAGATAATTAACATAGGGACCATATGGACAAATAGATTTCCTAAACCCTTATATCATATAACTGAACATGTACCAGATACATCGCATTTTGCAACAGTTTGCAAAGTATAATCATTCATGACTTAAAGAATACAGATCTAAGCAATATATCAAAGGGAAACAGAAAGCCTAATTGGTTAAAAAAATTAAACCACTATTTGTAAAAAAAAGAATGTCTTTCCATTCATTTATTACAAAAAATAATACAATGCAGTCTACTCTTCTATTTCTACATGTTTTCTAGGAATCCATATATTAATATAAGACATCTAATTCAAAAATCATCATATTTTGCTATAGTAATCAAACAATAAATCTCATGTCTTGACTATCTCTTCAGTCACACAGCAATTATGTTATATATAAGTTTATTTCACAAACATTCACATAAGCACAAAACATTTCAACAGGAGAATAATAAACAATTCGTAAAATCCCACATGACCAAGGTTTTAAAAAATGATCAACAACAGCAATTTCGGCTGGCAACCCCATGAATTTTGGACTCACAACAACCACATCACTCCCGCGATTGCGGCTGCGGCTGCATTTGTCCACAATTTCCCACAACATCCAAGGATTGCAACAAATTCGCAACCCACAATTTAAAACCTAAAATGTGACACATCATTGTTGAAGACTCGAAGGGTTAACTGAGATATCAAACCTGCGTCAACAAAGATCTTCATGTTCATCAGATCCCGCACGCGCTGCTCATGGAACACAAGAATCCCCTCCAATATAATCACATCAGAGGCATTCACCTAAACCAAAAATATCACATTAACATCCTAGTAAGTAGTAACAAACCAATAACAAAAAAAAAAGATGTCGTTCAATTGAAACCTGGCGAAAACTATCGGAAGAGCGTTGGTGCTTCTTGAAGTCATAAATGGGAACATGCACGCCCTGGCCACTCATGAGCTTCCTCGTGCACTCTAACAACTGCTGCGTGTCAAAAGCATCTACAAAGAAACGAAACTGTAATCATCCTAAACTCAACCACACACAGAGTGAGATTAATTGAAAATTACCAGGGTGGTCGAAATTGTACTCGTGAACACGTTCCAACTCTTCAGGATTCAACCCGCGATAAAACGAGTCCTATAATTATAAAATATAAATTCAAACAAAAAATACTATAAACTAAGTAATTAATTTAAATTGAAAGAAGAAGAAAAAAAGATACCTGATTTACGAGGACAACACGGTGATCGTGGAGTTGCTGAATGATCATATCGCAGACGGTAGTTTTGCCCGAGGCAGTACCTCCAGAAACTCCTACATACACGTGTGAATCGCATTTTCGTTTTAATTTTGGAATTGGAACATTGAAGAAAAGAGAAGTGTGAAGAAAAAAAAAAAGAGTAGTGACCTATGACGAAGGGTTGATTGGGAAGGGAATCGAGGGTTAGGGTTGAATCGGGAGTGGAGGACGCGGCGGTGGCGGAGGACAGGACCCGGCCGTCCAGTCTCAGGCCGGAGAAGTGGGGCCCAGATGCGGCCTCCATCACGTAGTCGATCGACGTCGTTTCTTCCGGCATCGTGGCTCTCTCAGTAATGTGGTTTCGTTTGAGAGCTGCAGACTCTGGTTTTTGTGCGTAAGAACCAAGAAATGTGAGACTGGTAGTGGTGGATGGAAGAAATGTGGAATGCGTCGAATATGCTTTGTCTTATGACTCGTTTGTTTCTTTTCCCACGATGACCTCAATGAATATATATAGACAAAGGTTATAAGATAAACTAACCTTATCTTAATATTAAAATAATTTTTTTTATCTTAATATCAAAATAATAATTTAATTTTATTCTAATATCAAAATAACAAGCTGATATTATTATAATATCAAAATAAGAAACTATTTCAGACCATTTGGAGATTTATGAAGAGTTATTGCATTTTTTCCTTGAGTGATAATCTTATTTTGAGATATTACATAATTTTTAATAGGTCTTACTTAAATTTCATTTTTAAATATTTAAATTTTGATTAAATTAAATTAAATTAATTAGATAATTAAATTTAAATATTAACAATTACCCTCAAGCTCCTCCCTCTCCCCTCCCCACTCCCCCTTTCCTCTTCCCCCTCTATGACGTGCTCCTTCTCTCCTCTTTCCCCTTCCCTTCGCGCGACCCCCACCTCCATTTCCCTCACCGTCATGCGACCCTCGAACTACCTCCAACCATACACCGCGCGAACGTTTCCATATACTTGTTTTGTTCATCTTTTTTTTTTTTTCGTTTTCTTCATCAGTTGGTTGGGTTGTGGGTTATTGTTTCCCTCCCTTTTGGTTATTATGTTACAAAGTAAAATATCATTTTTTTTTTTAAAAAAAATGCAGATCTTCAGGGTTTTTAGAGGAGAACTGGATCTCCACGTGAAAATCTTCAACTCCCTTATTGCTGGATCTGGGGAAGGAGAAATCTTTAGCTGAAGATCACTCCCCACGACCCAACACTAAAGGTGCTCTTATAGAAAGATTTATAGACTAACTATTAAGAAGGTTTTCACGTCAATCCTATACATCGAATTCTCGTCCTTGGATGATTTCTTACAAATTGGATCAAGTTGTGTTGACTATTTCTTCTTCTTATATTTATTTTTCTTGTCATAGTAATAATGATAAGGTTAAATTAATTTTTTTATATTTTAATTTAATTTTTATCTTTTAATTTTTTTAATTCAATTTAGTTTTTTAATTTTTAAACCAATTTATTTTTTTATTGAAAAATAAATTTTGTGACAATTTAAAAATGTTATTAAGTGATTTAAAATTATTACAAAATACATATTTTCTAATTATATTAATTTAATTTAAATGATAAGATCAAATTAAATTAATTTTAAAAATCAAAGAATTTAATTAAAAGAATCATAAATCATATCAAACTTAAATAATCAAATAGAATAAGAAAAATTAATTTAACCTAATGATAATCATAAACATCGTTTAAAAATTCAGACAGATTCGATTGGTCGGACCGTGACCCGATTGGATTGGATTGGCTTGGGTAAATTAATGGATCGGATGTGCTTCCAGTTCAGAATGACTCGATCGGGTATGTGGTTGAATCAACGACCCATCAACCCAAATCGAATTTGATTTAGGTTTTTTAGAAACCTTAGAGAGTTGAGTATCTCGCACACATATGCAACTTCAAGTTCTCCATCATAAATATTATGTAGAGTTTTTGATTGTTTACTTACTTCATTTGAAGTTGTTACAGTCTTCGAGTCAAACATCAACTTCAACATAGTTGTTGATCAATTTTTCCACTTGAAACACTAAAAATTATTATATCAAAACCTGAAATTTATAATAATTGTTTATCTTATTTTGTCTCCCCTTCAACATTTTGAACCATCAGATCAAAAATATTTTAAGCATCTTAAAATAAAGAGAAAATTAATAAAATAAGTGATAATGTAGTATTAACTTTAAAATTAAAATTTTATTTTAAAAAATATTTTAGTTGTAAAAAAATCAAGAATTCTTAAGTAAATTAAGTAAATTCATATTTATATCAAAATTTCAATTGACTTTTAATAATCATTAATTCTAAAATTGTTTAGTATATTACATTTGATAAATGCATTAGAGTATTTAGTTTTAATAATTGTTATGCTTACAATTATTTAGTATATTAAACTTATTATATGTGCATTAATAATTATTATGTTTACAATTATTTAGTATATTAAACTTATTAGCAGCTTCCAACCAACTGAGTATAAATTGCGACAGGAATTCCTTTCGAAACAGTAACCGGTTTTGATGTCCAAGAGTGTCTAGCGATACAGAGGCCACGATGTGCTAAATTCAATTTGTATGACTCAAGGACAGAAGGTAGCCATCAACGCATCTATTGGTCAGTGAGACAAGATGGCATATATCATAGTTGGGACAATGTAAATTGGGATAAGAGGACGGGTTGGGGAGCCTGTGCAAAGGACAATATCATATCAAACAATATAAGGTCATAGGAAGCACTACCTCATAGTGTAGTTGGCAAGATATAGCCAATGGTATTTATGAATTAATAATGGATGTACTTAATGTTTATTTCTCTTTATATTGAAATATAAATATTATATTAGAGAATTATTAATAAATTCACTTTTTTTCATTTAAAAAGATTTTAAAATTCATAAAATTTAATTGGATCATTTTTAAGAGTGATCACTTGAGAAAAGACTCATGATCACGAGTTACATGTTTAATTGGAAGTAATATAAATGTATGTACATTAAAAAATACCTATAAGTTATCATTTGTCTTCAATGAGTTCTAATCTTTCTTCTTCAAGTGGTAAAAAATGAATCACTATTGTTTATTAACACGTCGTTACCATGGACATTAGCAATGCAAAGAACGGAAAAGAGAAATGTCAATGCTTATCTCTCAATGGTAACAAGAAATCAATGAATGGTTAGTTAAAGAGGTAAAAAAAATAATTTTAATGTCTTTAACCTAACTTAGCTTGTAAAACTCACATATGTCACCTGACTACGACAGATAATTAACCGTTAGACTAATTTATCGTAACATTTGTATATTTATGGATTAAATTGGTCATTTCAAAAAAATATAATTACTATATTGACTACAAATACATAATTTAGAAATTAAATGGTAAATAAGCTATTTACACTAAACTTTAACCAATAAAAAAATTAAAAGATGTGTTAGAAAAAATATTTCTTTCTATTTATGATACCCTATCATAAAAGGGACAACCAGGTACATTATTCTATTAATAATAATTGTAATTGGTAGGGTACCAATATGATCAATTAATTTTAAAGTTAACAAGAGCATATTCTAGTTAACATTGTCTGTTTTGCAAAAGAGTAATGCAGATATGAGAATCGTGTTAAATATTATTGTAATTGTCATTTTCGTCTTCCTTGTAATAAGATAAAGACGAATTATTATTATAAACCTGAAAGTGGTTCTCTTTGCGTACGTGTGTGGTTTGTTATTGAAATCTTTCATAGGTAACAAATATGGAATACGAAATAGTATATTTGCATACACAAATAGAATGTTTCTAGTTCTGCCAATAGGAAAATGTCAAGTTGCTTCCATTATATTCTTTTATTTGCTTTGCTCGTGTTAAGTTTACAAGTAATTTCATAATTCTGTGTTACTTAATATTGAAGTAATTTTTTGGTTTTGAAAATGAAAAAATGCTCGGTTTCTTAGCCTCCTATGGCACTCTTTGGAAATACTCTAGTAACCCTTTCGAAATTGGTCTGTCCACTGGCCACATGTTGAAGAGCTTTAGCCTTTAGCCATTAGTTTACAAAGCACAGAGTGTAAGTCACGACTTAAATTGGGGTATATTTTGTTTAAAGTTGTCTGAATGCCAAGATTGGTTACCTCGTGCATGATAGGAATGGTTGAGTGAATGGAATGTTGCCAAAACTTTTAGACCAAATGCTTAATTAGATATTGGTACAATAGTGCTTATTCCATCCTAAATTTTTTTCACTTAACTGGTTATCATTCCTAGATTGCATTAGCAGTACATAAACAAGCTTATGGTCAAAGTCCCATTGTGTCCCACCAAATAGTTATCACATTGGGGTCTTTTGTTATAATGGAGTCTTTTGTTATAGCCTCATAGGTGATTTCTTTCTTTTCAACTAAATGACTCTATTATTGTCATTTTGTCACCATAACTTTATTATACATGTCGAATTAAAAAATGAGCGTTTGTTTTACGGATATTTTTTTTATTTATTTTGGAAAATTTTATTCTCAGGAATATAACATAAAATATCTGTATTTTTTTAAAATATTTTGTTGCATTTTAATATTTTTGGGAATATTTTATAAAATTTAAAATAATTAAAATAAAAAATAAAAATTACATGCATATTAGACAATGAGTTTTTTATATTCTAATGGAAATATCACTTATTCAGTCCTATTTATGGGAATAAAAATGGAGAAAAACATGTTAAATAAATAAATTCTAACATCTACAATCATTAATAATACATGTGAATACTTTTTAACAATTTGTAATAAATATGAAAATATTGCATTCCTATTAATACAATTTTAATTCATGAAATAAATCCACTCTTAGTTATCAAATAGAAAGATGTAATTGGACCATTGAATTAAATTGACCCTGATAAGTAAATCAATTAGAGTAAATTTGAGTTAGTTGGGATAGTTTTATGTAAAATTGTTGAACAACTTGAGAGAATTGAAGAAAAAAGACACAAGTTTTGTATATTTTTCTTCTTGAGATAGTGTGGTGAAACAAATTTTGTTATTAGAATCAAAGGTCTCAGTACAAGAGATGCTTTGGATGGATCATTCCATTGCCATAATTCATTTTTGTAAAAAGCCTTATTTTAGTTTCTATCATTGTAGCTGATTTTTTTAGAAGATGCTTTGGATGGTTCGCAGATTTTTTTATTTATTTTTAGAAAAGTCTTGTAGGTGATTTCTGAAATTGTAAGTGTTGGTTATTATGAAATAATTCTTTTACCTTTATATATATATATAGTAAACCCATAAATGAAGGATTGAGATTTAATTTTAAAAAATCATATAACTTTTTTAAATTATTACATAACATTAAATTTTAATTGTCTATTTTTTATTATATGATTTAGATTTAATCATTTCACCGTCATATAAAATAATTTTCTCATATGATATGTCACACACACATATATAACCAAAGAGTATCTATATTTTATATGATTATTTAAAGGGGAATTAACTATTAAGGCATGTTTGTTTTGAAGGAAGAGAAATAATATATAAGAGAAATTTTATACTTTATCATGTGAAACTCATATTTCTTATACTTTACTTAATTCAAAATTTTGTGTTCTATTTCTCTTATATAAACCAAATATTTCCTTAAGTAAATTAATTCAACAAAAGAAAATAAAATAAAATATAACATACTTGCTATAACTTTTTACTTTCTGCACCCTCAAAAGACGACAAAAGAACCTAAATAATACATTTTAAATAAAAAATTACCAATTTAGGGCTGTTTTCAAACTATTTAGCAATCTGGAGCAGTGGGTCGAGCCCAAAATTGGACATGACCGGTCCCGCCTTAATCTGTACGTGACCAAGGGGGGGGTCACACCCAATTTTGGACGTGACTAAATCCGTCGCTAAATCGGTTAGCGACTGATCTAGTGACGGAATTTTTTTATTTTTTTGTTTGCGACCAAAAATTTCGTCACAAAAACTGTTAGCGACCGAATTAACGACGAAATATTTGATTTTTTATTTTTTATTTAATATTATTTATTTTTATTTTTATTTAATTTGAAAGTATTTTTAGATTGATCTTCATGATAGATTGATCTTCATGATAGATATGATCTGTTTTACTTTTAATAATATTTTTTATTTAATATATTTTTATAATTTTATATGATTTTATTTAATATATTCTGGATTTTTGGTATAAATAATTTTTAATATATTATTTTATTTAATATAATTTCTAAATTTTTATATGATTTTGTTTAATATTTTTTGGATTTTGTATATATAACTAATTTTTAATATAATATTTTTTATTTAATAAAATTTTTCAATTTTCTTTCGGAA
>PYAF01002535.1:623428-668353 GCA_007407185.1 Glycine tomentella
CACGTTTTTGGGATATTGGTAAAATGAAGAATATCATCTATGCATGTATCATATTGCATAACATGATTGTCGAGGACGAACGTGACACATATCAAAGTAATATTGATTACGATAATGTAGGTAACAACACGTCAACATTCGAAGTATCTTCAGGTGCTCACCCTAGTATCAGATCAACATACCTTCAAAGGAGAGCAGAGGTTCGCGACAAATAAAAACACTGACAACTCCAAGCAGATTTAGTTGAGCATATTTGGGAATGTTTCGGAAATGAAAATAATAATAACTAAATTTATGTACTTTTTTTTAGGTCTAGGTTTTTTATTTATTTCGATGTTGTAGTGTTTAATTATTTATATTATGTAAAATTTTATTTTATATTGTTACGTATTTCGTTTTATTTATTTTAATTTATATTTATGAAAATTGAAAAATGTTAAGTTTTATTAAAAAATATAAATATGTGGATTTTTTTGAGTTCCTTATGGTTTCTTGCATTGGAGCAAAATATTAGGTGAGTTTTTTAGCTGTGACATGACATTGTGGGAACCACAAAAAATACTGCACGGGCCACAAAAGTTGCTTAAGAAACTCATTTGAGTTCCTTGCATTGGAGATGTTCTCATCACCTTAAACTTTCACCGATGAAATTGAGTAAAAATATTGACAGAAGTACAATAAAAATTGATATGTTAATATTGATCGTGAACCTTTATTTTTTTTTATATCTTTTTTCTATTGTTTAGATAAATGATTATGTAATAACTTGTATCGTTTAGGTTCACAAGTCACAACATAATCAATAATCAATTATGTTTCTAGCATAATTGATTAAGTGATTAATGATTCATAAGCTATCTGTTATTTAGTTGGCTTTAGATGATATTACATAATTAATTATACAATTTACATAATCAATTACAAGCGTTCAATTAAGTTTTAAAAAAAAGTGACACGTGCATGGATTAAAATGACGTAATATGAACATTTGCCGAACACCTGAAGATGTTGCCAAACATTATCAGTTTAAAATACTATCAAGATCTTTTCTTCAAGATTTTGCCGACATACGCGCACACACACAAATGGCTGCTAAATAATAATATAGAACTATTAATTACGTATCACACAAATACAAATGTTTGCATTGTGGTAAATTAAGCGGATTAAAGTTAAGCACAACACACATACTATTATTACAAATAAATCATTTGTATGAGAAAACTGTATATCTCACATATTTCTATCAATGAATTTCTAAATTTTTCTCCAACAAAAGCAAAATAACAAGATGACCAAAAGCTCAACCCTATTGACATTCTATGTAAATATAACAATTCCAAATTGATTAAAATATTCATGGTCACTGTTCAACTATTATTTCAACATAGACAATGAAATTCATGGCCAAACTTCATAGAGTGTATGTGAAGTCCAACCAAGAAGATAGTCATAGATCAAAACTAGTTAATTAAGCATATAGGCAATCAACAATGCAGCAATGAGCACAAGAGATGATGATGATGATGATGATGATGATGATGATGATGATGATGATGATGATGATGGGGAAGAGGTCCCAGAGCTAGACACTGTTGGGATCTTCACTTTCATGCCTTGATCGCAATGGCCCATTGTACCACATGCAAAGTAACGTGTGATAGGCTTGTTCAATTTCACAACATCATTGCCACTGCTCATTGAGTTCATAGCATTGCCAATATCACAATTCTTGTACTCACTCTCACTACCTAGTTCAACCACACTATGCAAGGAAGAGTACTTGAAAACTGCCACAAGAAAAAAGAAGAATAAACATATAATCTTATTAATCACAGTAAATACAATTTTTGAAAGGGAAAAAATATTCAAATTCATTTTAAGTTTTTTTATATTAGAGTTTAATTTTTATGAATTGAATGTAAAAATTAGAAATCAATGTGAATGTGACTTGTAAAGTGAGTCAACAATCTTATCATACATGATAATTTATAATTGAATGCAATTTTATAGTTTGTGCAGTTAACTTAAATCCTTTAAAATTATGGGTAAGAAACATACCAAGTTGATCGCCAACCTTAAATGTTCTGCCTGAAACCCAAGAATTGAAGTCTGTGGATTCATCCCAACCTTGGCTTCCACCAACTACATGTTGTTCTGCCATGGCCTCCTGTGTGAACAAAGCAACAACCAGTGGCAAGAAAATTGTGTTCTTGTGCCCCATCTCTCTTTTTTGGGTCTCTACTTTTTTGGTTATCTTGGTTATGTTTTTGTTTTTGTTTTTTTTTTTATCGGTAAGAATTGAATATCGTATCAGAAAGTTTACAATACTCACTCACACATCTTGTTTAACCAACTAAGCTATACTCCCTTGATTATCTTGGTTATGTTTGAGGATTGCTATAATCCATTACTATTTATACCTACAATCGGCGAACATCCTATGCCCCACCGTTAACAACTTAACATACGATAATATGTTAGTATTTCGTTATCTTATGTATGTGAAAATAATATTAAATATTCTAAGTTGTTGCATGTACAATAATGTTAGAACATATATAGAATGCTTCCTTCTAATTGGCTCAACATACTTGCCCATATTTTGATCTCCAGGGCAAAACAAAGAATGCACTTTTGTGTAGTATCTTCGTTTTTTAAGTGTTTGCATTGGAAGCCAAGTAAACTAACTCCGGCGGGTAAAAGTTGTGAAAGCTTTGCGTTCAAACAAAGTTAACATGAATCATCTTAAGGGGGACAGCTGATCTGGAACTGGAAGCTCAAATTTTAATTCATATGACAGACAGCGGCACAACAAGAAAGGACTGTAACAGTTTTTCAATCAATAAAGATAATTTATGTCTACAAATCTGAACCAGTTTCTATCATTTTCTTTGTTACAAGTTGTTAATTAGTTGGTAATTAGTTTGTTAGTTACTAGTTCAATAAGCTTTATAAATAGAACATGCACCACACTGGCTGGTATATTTATCATTTAAATCGATTCAGTGACTAATTTCTACAAGTCTTCTCAAGTTTTTTGAGCTTTATGATTTTTTTTTTATCTCAAACAAGTTGGGATCACATAAATCTCCTCTCAAAATTTTGATATCTTCCAAGTCATAGGGATAAAATTGGAAAAAGGTCAAGAAATAAACTGAAATCTATATGGCCATATAAGAATGTGGAAATTTGTTAAGAATACAACCAGTAAAAGAAAGGGCTGAGATAAATATTATTTTCTTCAAATTATCAGGTAAAAATTAAGCTTTTTTTTTGTTTTTTACAACAAGTTGTTAGTTGTGGTTATTGAGATTAGTTAGTCGGTTAGTTGTTATTTACTCGTTGAATATATAACTCTATAAATAGAACATGTATCAGACTCATGTCTCATTAATATCTTTTATATGAATCATCCAAATCAATACAAGTTACTTGGATGAAAGTTTTCTTGTGTACTTTGAGCTCTATGATTACTTATCACAACAAGTTGGCGTCACACGTATCTCCTCTCAAAACTCTAGTATCTTCAAGTGGCAGGGATAAAAATGGAAAAGGTGAAGAAATAAAGTAACTGAAGTCTTGATAGGCGATAGGCTTAAGCATGTGGAAAATTGTTAAGAACCAAACATGTAAAAAAAAAGGGGGGCTAATAATTATTATCTTCAATCTATCTTACTCAACAAGTTCCAGAAATATAACATAGTTTTCATGTGCTTTCTCTGATGCAATCATTTTCTTTTAAAATGATACTTATTAACTATGTAAGATCTATTGTTTATTTGTTCATCTTTTGATTTAGTACTTTGGGAGACAGAAGAAGGGTATCTTAGAGTAAGTTTCTTTAGAAATACTTTTAGGAGAAGAATATATGGAAAAAAAGGAAATGAACTTCTTTACAAGGTAAAATGAACTTCATTAGCTAACAATTAGTTAATTTGTAGATGTCTTCTCATCTTTTAGAAAATTATATGAAAGAACTTCTACAAATTAGTTAATGGTTAACTAATGAAAAAACTCACTTCTTTTGCTGTTCTTATTTTTTCTCTTAGAAAAATGCATTCAAATAGATCCTAAAGGAGCTAAAGCTCATGGAAGCTTGTAATCCTCTGTTGAGTAGGAGACAAACAGTAAGACATTAAAAGGCAAAAATGCATATCATCAAATTGAAGAGCTAAAGTGGGCACTTCTTCCAATTTGCATTTCACAAGAAGGGTATCCAAATTATGTCATGTTAGTGTAGTCAAAATAGGGACCTAGTGGCCATAATCAGTATTAGGAGATTGAACACAGATATTAAAGAGACAAGGTGAGTTATGGATCTTCAACGAGTCCTAATCTTGCAGGCTCAGAATTATGTGTCTCCAAGAAGATCAATTAGATTAAGAAAATCTTGGTAAATATGAAAATGAAATAACTCATAATGATTAAGTGATATTTGGCATGACTGATGAACTTCAATTACAAAAACTTTAAGCATCTATTCCCTCTGATCTCAAATATAAGAAAGAAAAGAAAACATAGCACACCAGAAAGAATATATTTCAGATGAAATACTTAAATGATCATGTGAGCTTTCCATCGTCAATATGCATATATTTTAGGAAACCTTCTTACGCATAATGTAAACCTTGGTCATGTGGGATTTTACGAATTGTATGTTGATGCAGGGTGTATGTTTCACATTGAAGGAGGTCTGATGAGTTTTGAGCATCCAATGAACAAGTTGAAGGCAATGCCAAGGGTGGACAGTGAAGGGGCCAACTTCAAAGTTGATAAGTTCGCCAGAGTTAACAGCATTCCTCGAGTGGGAAGCAATCCAATTGGATGGAATAGGACCAACATTAGCTTAAAAATAAAACCTTAGGATAATGTAAAATAAAAAAGTGCCATCTATGTATGTTCCTTTCCTAACTTACCATTCTATATTTGTTTTGTTTTCTGCTTGCTTGGGCTGTTTTCCCGTTTCCCCTTCCGGATAATACACATTGAAGTGCTTTTTCAGACATGTTAATTGTTGATCATGGTACTTGTGAGTGAGAGAGATTAACACGGTTCAAATTAGGAACTTCTGTTGCAGTGTTAAGATCAATGCACTAAGTGGGTCATAGGAATTTAACATGGATGACATAATGTACAAAATGGAAATAACTGGATGAACAAGGGCAAACTTGAGTTACTGCAGTCAATGTGTCAAACGGAAGTGCTTTAGTTTTTTTTTTTTTTTTTTTTTTTTTCTGAATTGGAAGTGCTTTAGCTAGCTTAATGCAATATTAACCTTCAATAAAACAAAATAGTATGATAGCTGGATTTGTCTTAATTCTAAATTCCCATGTGAACTCAAATAATTAATTACAATCTGCCCAGAAAGATTGGGTACATGAGAAAGAAAAAAGAACATAAGTCGTAATATTATATGAGAAGGAAACTGTCACCGGTGCACTGGAATCCTAGCAAGAATATGGAAGCAGTACGTACAACAAATATTTCCTCTTATTTCTTTTTATTAAGACATTACAACATAATCTTTAGGTAGAATACTAATCTAACTCAAAAATCCTGACAGCAATGAAAGGCATAATATAAGACAATTTTCTCCATAAATATTTATAGGACACAAAAATAAGAGAAAAATAAAATAAAATTTATCAAAATTAATTTATGTATAAGTTAAAAATAGATTTTGAAGAATGAGAGATAATGTGAAATAGTTTATCTAAATTGACTCCACTATAAGAGTGAAGGAAGGACACCTGCCAAAGAAACTGTAACTTATCTTTAATTGACTGGATCAAACCAGTCGAGTTGCATTCTGAGAGTCTGAAATGCAAGTCACTGAGTCACAACCAAAGCTCCAACCCATGATATATAGCTAGAATTTTGCATGTAAGCTGGAAGTAGAGCCCAAAGAACTATAAATACAATGCTGAGCTATAGTTGCTAATTATTTAGGGTCTTTATTTCTTGTCTCCTATTGAAATGTTTTGTGTTTTGTTTTTGTGAATGCTTGGTGAAACCAACTTCTAGAAACAACTGATATATAACATAATTGTTGTGTGACAGAGGAGATGATCAAGACATGGGGTTTATTGTTTGATTACTATAGCAAAGCATGATGATTTTTGAATTAGATGCCTTATACTAATATATGGACTCCTAGAAAACATGCAGAAATAGAATAGTAGACTGCATTGTATTATTTTTTTATAATAAATGAATAAAAATACATTCTTTTTGAACAAATAGTGGTTTAAATTTTCTAACCAATTAGACTTCCTACTTCTCTTTGATATATTCTTTAGATCTGTATTCTTTGTCTCATGAATGATTATACTTTGCAAACTGTTGCAAACTGCGATGTATATGGTACATGCTCCCTTATATGACATAAGGGTTTAGGAAATCTATTTGTCCATATGGTCCCTATGTTAATTATCTTTCCATTCCATTCCATTGGTTCTGTAGTTTGTTTCAAGTTATAATATTGCATTTCTAGGAATGACATTCACAAGAGTACAAAGTTTTATTCACAAGTAAATTAAAAAATAAGTTTGGTTAGATTTGAATATTCCTAAAACTATTTTTTAAAAGTCAATTATAAAAAAAGTAAGAATAGAAATGGAAGTTATAATTGGGTTAGAAACTAACTTACCTTATGAAGAGCTAAAGTGGGCACTTCTTCCAATTTGCATTTCACAAGAAGGGCATCCAAATTATGTTATGTTAATGTAGTCAAAATAGGAACCTAGCTTGGCAAAGAACGAATTGAATTATTATTTTCCATAATGAGATTGAAGATAGATATTGAAGAGACAAGGTGAGTTATGAATCTTCAAAGAGTCCTTATATTGCAGGCTCAGAATTATGTGTCTCCAAGAAGATCAATTAGATTAAGAAAATCTTGGTAAATATGAACATAATGATTAACTGATATTTGGCATGCACTAATGAACTTCAGTTACAAAAACTTTAAGTATCTCCCTGGTCTCAAATATAAGAAAAAAAAGAAAAAATGGCACACCAAAACCAAGAAAAATGTTTTTATTTATATATATATTTGAGACCAGAAAGAATATATTTCACATGAAATATTTTAATGATGTGAGCTTTCCATCGTCAATATGCATATATTTTTGGAAACCTTCTTACGCATAATATAAACCGTGGTGAGTACTTTGCACACATACATATGCTTCATCATGGTTTGGAAACATAGTTTTTATAATTCTTTTGATAAATGATCTCATCCACGTTTTTCATCTTAGATAACTGAGGCCAATACCCACTTTCCTCTGCATTACAATGCAACACAATAGATAGATGCAATAGCCATTTGCAACACCAAAGCAAATCACTAGTGATAATACTTCATTACTTTTGTAATTAGCCATTCTTTAATCTCCACTAGATAACTTAGATTGATCTCAATGATAGCTAGCTGATACATGAAGGCACTCTTTCATACAACTTGATTCATTCTATCAAGTGTTAAACTTGATGTTTGAAAAATGAAAGAACAGCATTATACACCAAGTCCTTGGCATTGAACCCCATAATGTAGTCAGCATGAGCATATTCCTGGATGAACTGAACGCTGCGCTTGTTCTCATCATGGAACTTGAGTTTATCAAGCAAATTCTCAACATCACGCACATCTGAAAGTGCATCTCTTCCACCATAGCTAATGAAGAGAGGGAGATCGTGGGGGATATTGGAAAGGTTATAGATTGGAGGGAATATTTCTCCATAGTGCATAATGTTATAGTCTGGTCTCACATAATTGAATTTTGTCAACGTCCCAAGTCTAACAGCTGCAAAGTGCATGGTCATAACATTATAATATAAGCTTTCTTGGTTATTGATAAAAGAAATTGAATTCACTACACCAAGTTATGTAGCTAGATGAGAAAATCTTACTCTGAGCCAAGTGCACCATGTTCTTTGTTGATGTTGACTGAGGCTCATTCATCAAGAATAGATCAACAGTTGAAGAATTGAGGCAGCAATTTTTACCTGAATAGGACATCACATTTCAATCACACATATATGGTCAGTAAACTTTGCACATATATGGCCAGTAAACTTTGATATTTTAATTTGTAGTTTTAGTTTGTGTTATAAGATGAAATTTTGTTTTAATTTTCTTTAATTTTTTTTAAATGATCTCTATTATCATTTAGTGACGACATAACTTGCATTAAAATATGTTATGTCGGGGACTATTTTGAAATAATATGTAACATATTGTTACATTATCCATAAATAGTAATAGAGATCATTTTTACAGTTTTAAAATTTATGAGAACTATTATAACCAAAATAAATAAATCAAATGACTAAAACTAAAATTTGTATTAACAAACATGTTAATCCTTAGTTTATTTCTAACAAAATGTCCAATATACAAGCTTAATTAAAAATCAAATTGATATCAAGTCAATACAGTTTGGGTAAAGACTTAACCAGTTAGTGCAGTCAATAAGTCATAGCAGTCTATCCCAGGGTGAGCGCAGAGAGACTTGAGAAAGGCATCAACAGCTAACCTGTACAATATATGCAGTTGTTGAGAGAGCATTAAATTGTTTATATTATTATTATATAGAATAGAATCATAGTAGGGATTCAAAAATATAAGGAGACAACTTCTTTTTATGTTGAGTTCTATGTTTTTACCCTTTTGGATTAAATTCTGCTAGACCGAAGAGGGTAGTGATCTGTTTGGCAAAAGAAAAAGCATTTCCGTGAATCAGCATATGTGTCTACTTGTGTGTATCAGTGTATGCATGAAGTGTACACATGATATTTTTTTGAAAATATTATTTTATTAATACCAGTTTAACCACGGTTTAATTATGGTTCAACTATTAAACCTTGAATCAGTGTCTTCATCAATGACTTATTTGATTTTAAAAATATTGGGTCTTAATTCTCCAATTCATTAAGAAAAAAGATCTTTATTAATTCAGAGTTCGATCGAAAGATAAATAAAGTATAACAAAAAAATGATTTCTATTAAGAATCAAACTCAAATAGTATACTAAGAATTCAACCAGTGCATTAATCATTTTTAGTCAAAATATGATTTCATAATAACAATAGGTAGTGTAATTATCATGTAACGCGTACCTCACCAACAAAGGACTTAGCTGCAACAACACCAAGTGCTGTGTTCATGTGGCTTAAATAGGCTATAGGGCTCAACAAGGCTGCGGATTTCAGCTGGTTCACCAATTTCCTTTCCGAGAAGGATGCCAAAGCTATCAAAGTTCCCTGCCAAACATGGTCTTCCACTTTCAGAACTCAATTCTACTTTATCTTTAGCTGATAACTTCCAATTAAATAAAATAAACCGTTTAATTTTGATACATTGTTAACATAAAAAAGATTTTGAGAAAATAATATGTACATGTCAGATAATATGATATACAATAAATTTATTGATTTTTACAATGATTATTTTAAAAATTATATTTATTATGATTTTTTTATTGGTTGAGGGTATAAATCCTTTTACATGTCATTGCATATCAATTATACTCAGATTTTCAATATGAATATTAGTGGAAAATTAACAACTTTTAATTTTATCATTCATAATAATCTTTGTTATATAAGATATTATTATAAGAAAAAAAACTTTAACCTATTAGTATGTTATAATTGAACTCTAAACTAAAAGGATGTATTAAGGCAGTAGAATCATGGAATGAATTAAGTACCAGGGAATGGCCAACGTAATTGATCTTCTGCCCCGTTTGGCTGAACACATAATTAAACACCGCAGGGAAATCATAGGAGACAAGTTCATCCCAAGACCAATTCCAATAGGCCTGTCACATTTACATAGAAGTGTTACTTCGGAATGTTAAAAATTACAAAGACATTATTAACATTAGAGCAAGAAGAAAAAAAACAATTAAAGGAGAACATATGAACCCAAGTGAATGTTTGAAAATTAGGTGAAAAATTATGCTTGAAACAAAAATACTTTTATAAAAGGATCAAAACTCTTACTTGTATTTTTATTTTATTTTTATCGTCGGATTATATTGAAATGTGCATTATATTAAAAGATAAAACAATTATGAATTTATTTACATTTAATTGTGAGTGTAAAAATATATATAGAATATATAAGAATGATAAATTTTAAATTAACTAATAAATTATCTTTAACTTAAATTTAAATATATTTAATTAATTAATATATTGTATCAATATTATAACATGAACAAGAAAGACGAACCGGGCTAGAGGGGTCCAATGAGATGTGTCGGCGGCTATGTCTGGTTCCTCTGGTGTTTGCAATCCACACGTCAAACCCACTATCAGCTAAAATCAAAGGCAGATCTTGCTCTGGTGGGTTCAGAAGCCATGTCATACCATCCTGCACCAACCATCATCATATAGATAATGTTCACTAAAATTGTTCAAAAACACTTAATTAATTAGCACTACATGGACAAGAACAGAACCATGATCAATTTAAAAAATTATAAAATACAATAGACTATAATATAATATATAAAAGTTTTAAGTTACAAAAAAAAAGATGTATTTAAAAATGAGTAAAAATTATTATAGGCTTACTGAAATATTAAATTTATTCAATTGTTGTGGTGTTTTAATCAGTATTAATATAAAAATATAACTATAAATATTTACTGTATTATCACTTCTATAAATGTAGCGACATATATACTAAACTTTTTATGGAAATTAAAACTGAATTTTAAGATATTTTGAGAAATAGAAAAACATGTTTGACCTTTAAACTTAAGTGAAACATAAAATAAACATATTTATTGAAAGATGAAAAATTATGTTATTTTTATTGATTAATAAGTGTCTTAAAAACATTAATTAAGAAATTTAAAATAATTTTTAAACTCTTTTAAGATTTATATATTAAAATATTTTTAAATTTTTTTAATTAATACTCAAAATTTATTGGTTAGTAAGATCCTAAACTTAAATACATGTATAATAATTTTTTAAAATTAATATCCTCTGAATCTTTTAAAGTTCGCACTCACTTACTCTAGTGGGAACCATGTTCCTGATGAACCATGTTCCTATGCTATATTGGCTAGGAAGAAACAAAAGTTGCTAACCCTTGTGGCAGAGCTGCATTATTCAAAGTCTGTGTATGACCCTAGCAGTGGGGGTTCCTATCAGTGCTTGAGACGGTGCATAGATTTTCGGGGTTGTTAAATTTTACAAACTTGCCTATGTGTCACACGATCAAGGAATTTAAATTGCACTTCGTAAATGGGTCCTCCATTACACTAATTATTAACTTAGAAATTACTAAACAGCACACTTTTTTTCTGGTCATGCATGGCAGATTGGATTCAACATTTTTCACTTTCGATGAGCACTTAGCTAGGCAGCATCATTAATCAACGTGCTGTAAGCCACTAACACATTTAGCATGCCTCTTAGATTATGTGTCTTCTTTTTTATATTTCATAATATGAAAAGAACAACTTTAAGATTGGGATTTTCTCGAAACTAGAGAGGTTATTGATGCTACAATACAAATCTTTTTTATCGTTAATTTGAAGCCACGCACGATGATTGAGCGAGTGTATACCCAAAAGGAAAAAAGAAAAGAAACATGAAAGTTGTTTATGGAAGTCATAATGAAACATGAATTAAGTAGGAAACAAATATTACTTTGAAATATATTTGAAAGAGATCATTGTTATAGCATATAGTGGGGGCCTTTTTTTATGCTTATATAGTGGGGACTTTAACGGTTGAACCACACTTACTAACAAGATTGACGCTGATTTAATTAGATCAACATAATGTTGGTCTGCATGATTTAATATATATCATGAAGCTTATTGATTCATATTCAGTTGACCTTAATTAACTGTTAACATAAGACTTGGGGAAGATTGATACAAAACACCCTTTTCCTCAATTATCTCATGTGATGATTGTTTTCCAAGCACCTTTCGGTAGATTTAATCATAACGTCATTTACTTAACAAAATGTAACTTATAATGCGTTAAGCAACGAAACATATGATCGTCACTTAATTTGTCACCTTAGTCTAAAATAGCAAAATACAGAAAAGCAATTCTTATGTCATAATGCGCAGACACGGAATTCCAACTTTTTTTGTTCACATTGTCATGTCTCGATCGAGTCGCATTCACACCTCAATCATGAATAGAGTTACGATAGTCAACATTATTTTATTTTATTTATCTTTAGGTGTCTAATATTTTTGTTTCTCTCATTATTAGGTGTCTAATAGTATTATGAATGTTCATTTATCTTTTTCCTCGTGAATATTGAGGCATCTACACTTTAGACACCTTTTTTTTTATATACTTATTGCTTAATTACTTTTTGAAGAAAACAGTGATCTAGAGCAGTGAAACTAATTTCGTTGATGACAAAAATTACGTTTCTCCTCAAACAAATAAGTTAATATATCTATCTAGGTGGTAGATATTTGTGGTAATGTTTGTTTGAAGCATAAGAAACCCCGCGTGAAATAAATGAATGGAAGGCAGAGAGGAATAAAAAGACATACCAAGTGATGTGATAAAAGAAAGCATAATTATAAAAGAGACATAAAATAAATGTATATAATTAAGATAAAAAAAAAGAACGTGAAAAAAAAAAAGATTGAAACTTAAAATTTCTCAAATTTTCCTCTTCAAAAAAAAAAATTCTCAAATTTTCAATGCGGAAATCTATCACAGCATTGTGAGAAACCGTTTATTCAAATTAAACAATTTTAAATATTAGTAACAAAAAAACATGTGAATAATTTACAATATATATATGACATACTATTGCATTAAAGCTCTTTGATCGTTACATATAGATAATGTATAAGCTTTAAATAAATTAAATTTAGCTTTTTCTTAAAAGGATGATACCCACACACACAATAACGAGAATAATTCGTAATTTATTGTAAAATCTGATATTATATTCAATTTCCACGAATAAAAAATAATAATTACTGCTGCACGTAAATTAACAATTTCAAAAGCTCAATGTGTTTAGATTCCCGTTGAAACACTTTGTCCATACAAAACTGAAATCCAAAGCAGTCTTGTAGCTGTTGGATAAAAACACACACACACATATATATATATATACACACACACATATATATATACATATATATATATATAGTCTTATCTTATATATATGTTTTGGGCAAGAAAAGGGTATTTGAATTTGAAACTGGGAATTAATGGGTGCATGCATTATATAGAGAGTTGCCAACTTACCACAAGAACTCCATGTTGTATGATCACTGGTTGCTTCCTTGTCCCACTCCCACTGCCTTTACCTCGACCTTCTGGGATCCTTTGCAGGCTTAGAATGTAACCATCATCAGTTGTAACCTGAAAAACATTTCAACACAAAGTGTCACTCTAAATCTTTAACACCATTTCAAACCATATTTGTGTGTATGTTTTTTAGGTGAACTCAAGCTATCTCTAACCAAAAGTTAAAGATTAATCCCTCAAGCTATTCAAATTCATTTTAGAGATTTTGATTTTTCTCAATAAATATTTTTTTATATATACAAACTCGATATTAAACTTATGACTACTTAAAAAATAAGATTATCTGTCAATGATACTATGATACTGTATTTACCTCGTGTTCTTGACACTTGTATCCATGCACAACGACAGAAGAGGCACATATGCCATACACTGAAGGGTTGATGTTTGTGCCTAAGTTGCCACGGCTTGAAGCGTGTGCTTGACGAGGCACAGTTGTTAGGACCAAGAAAAGGGTCAAGGCAGCAAAACTCATTAAGCCTAGAAGAGCCATGTTGGTGATGAATGAATGCTCTATCTATCTATTGAAAGCGTGGGATTGAAGTGTTAATGTATTTTTGTGTGTGTATATATAAAGGATAGGATAAGATTGGAACAATAAAGGTAAAGAAAAAGTGTATGAAACGGAAAAAGAGAGACACAAAAGGATGGGAAAACGAGTTATTTTGAATATTTGATTCCTTATTTTCCTCTCTTTATTTGCATAACAGGCTAATATAGAATAAGTAAAATTAATTATAGAAGATTTCTTGGCATAAAAGTATGAGGTTTTTTTCACGTTGTGGGGGTCCACATCTTCTTTCTTGTGGGCAAGCAAAATGGGGAAATGGAAAAAGGGTTTTCAATCAATTCAACAAATTGATGCCATGATTTCTGATACATATCGCTGTTGTGTTGATTATTAGTTGGTGTTGTCTTGGGGTGCCAAGTCTGTGTTGATAACTTTGGCAGTGTGAAATTTTGGAGGGTACTCTATTCTCTGCTTTGGATGAAGCCTGTGGGGGTTAGAAAGGAGAAAAAAAGGACTGCGGGGCCCACTTTGCATTTGGGTTGTTCTTTTTACGTTATGGGAGGAGGCTTCATTTCTAATGTCATGACTTGACTTATGATTGTTAGAATAATTTATTTAAAGAACAAATTTATCTTTGATATATTTTTTTTTGAATTAATAACAATCATGTATTGGACATGATTAGTGTCTAATATTTTTTTAATCAATAACAATCATATATCATACATGATTATTGATTAGTGTCTGACGTACTGACTTAGAAAATACTCATGTCTTGACAAAAAAAAAAAAAAAAAACTTAGATGGATGATAAAGAAAAATGGAAAAGGAAGATTGAGTGAAATTTGAGAAAAAGAGACAAGTGGTCAGTGGGTACTAAGAACATTGATACTTTCACTCTTTTGAGGCTTTCTGCTTTTAGGTGTGGACAGGAGAAGATTTATTTTGGTGCTGAATCTGAAAAGAAAAAAGTGTTTGAATTAAAATTACTTCATAAGAGTAGTTCCTGAGGTAAAATGTTTCAGTTGACGTAGTGCATTCATAGAAGTGGGTAAGAAGACATTTAATTAAAGCATTCAATTAATAAAGGATTTTTTTTTTCTTTTCCTCTTACTTTTTGGGTAATCAATCGGTGTTATTAATTCCTGTTATCATTACTAGATTGAGTTGAATTTGCATTTGAAAGGACTTAACTTTGTCTGATGAAAAACCATGAAAACTGCAATGTTCTACGTATGAGAAAAGTTAAACTTTTTTCTTCTTCATTTTATCATTAAAAACAAAGAAACAAAGTGAACTATCGTGGTTTAGTTCTTGCTGGATAAATTCAGTGCAAGTTTGGTTATACATTTCAAAGAATGGATAGTGTGTTCAGCATCACAAAACCGCATCAACATTTAAAATCACGTCAACAGGTTCAACTCTGATAAACATGGAGAGAGAGTGACGATCCACCTTGTAGATTTGGTTCCGAACACTTGGTAGATCAAATTCAAAGTTATTCTCTTTATTTAGCTTCTACATTATCTCTGATTTGAATGTGAAAATAGGGTGTTACATGAAGTTACAAGGTTGATTTTATAAAAATGTAAACTGTTTTTAGATTTATAAAGGAAGTTAACATTTTAAATAACAATCATACTAACCATTTTTCTTAGAATATTAGTTAAGAAACTAAAAGGAATAAGTATTTATTGTGAAAATCATAAAAGGATACAAAAAGTTTATGGACAATATAATTTTGTGCATCCCAATTAAACGAATGCTAGTGGGAAACGAAACATGTTATCTAAAATGGTTGTCAAAAATGAAACTGATGAAGAAAGTATAAAGAAACATGCAGAATTAGTCTTAGGTGTGAATCCGATTGAATTGATTCTATCACTGTTGTTGCATGTACAAGTTTTACTTATACGATAAATTATAGTAACTGACGTAATAAAAGGATACAAAATTAACTATTTGTATCAGATTTAGACGTATCAACTAGTTAACTAATAAAATCTACGGATAACTAATTTAGAGTGTGTATGTTTAGCATTCCTAGTTTGTGGTGAAGGTTGTGAAAGGGAACAAAACAAATAAAAGCTATAGGTGAGGTTAGAGCAATTTGGGCAATGGTTGAAACGAGCAAGAGATGCAGAACACCAACTTGAACTTGAACTTAATCCACCACCATGAAACAGTCTAAATTTAGTGATTAAAGTTTAGAAAATAATTTTACAAATTCCTACGTACAGTTGTGAATTCCAATGCATCAACTGAACAAGAAAAAATGTTACTTTGAAAATAAGTGTACTTTTGTTTGGACTTTCAACTTCAATCTGAACATGCACACAGAATATTATTATGCAATTGCAAGACCAGAACGCAAATCCTTGCAACAAAAAATTATCCGTAAAAGTTGAAGATAATGTCAAGAGATTTACAATAATTTACGGATCTTACTTAATCAAATGAGTTAAACCTTGCAATTAAAAACATCATTACTATCTTATCGCCAATCAACCTTAATGGATCATCATTCACTTAAAATGCAAGTTGGGGGCACCTCTGATCCTTAAACAATTGACTAGAAAAATGCAGAATACATATATAATATTTGATATCACTATCATGATTCACTAATTTCCAGGTTCATTATATCATCACCTTAATCTGGCCTGAATTTAAAAATTGAAAAAAAAAAAAATCCAAGCCTGTCTAAACTAGCCAAGGGAAACACTCGTCCACGATTCATACACTAAACCACAACTAATTAGCCTTCCACTTAATTCATTAAATCGTAGTCATCCAACTTGTCCTTGTACTGATGCACCTTTCTGTTTATTTTGTATGAATCCACCCATGTAACGAAGTCTTCCACGTTTCTGGTTACAAGGAAAGCTGGGTCTATAACTGTCTCTGGACCAACTCGTATATGCCCTTGCTCAATGTATGTGACAGTTAAGTGCTCTGCAAATTTTAGTCGCACCAAAACTGTTGAGAGCCTACGCCTGCACGATAGAGAAAAAAAAATCATTAATTTTTTGAACAAACGAGGGCAATATAATGCAAAGAGGTCGTACAAAGAAAATTTAGCAGAAAGTTAATTATAATCAACCCAGAAACTTTCCTAGATGGCTAGATTATTCTGCAATTGATCATATATCTGGGGTCATTACGCTAAAATTATTTATTAAACTAAATTTGGAAGTAGATTATTTGTTTTCTCTTTATCTGGATAAATTTTCATTTGGACACTCGAATGTGAAAAGTGCAAGCAAATAAAATTAATTACTCAATTTTTATTACTTGCAGAAGGATGACACAGTTAAGCGTTTGCATAGTGTGATGCTTTGCCTGGTTGGAATCACACCCATGTTGTAGCTGTCATCCAAAAGGAAGAAAAAGATATGTAAGAAAATAATAGCTGATAATATATTTTTTCCCTCTGTTTCAGGCTAATACCTAGAAGAAATAAAAAATTAAAAAGTGGTCCCTATATGAGTACAATCTTTCTATTTGAAACTGCAAGGCTAACTTAACTTATACTTCTAGAAGTGGAGTTACATCCATTCAAAAATTTTATACCAACTTAAATGTTATATAGCAAAACTATGGTCATCAAGAGAAAACCAAAAGCACCCGAGGGCCATTGCAATTAGTTCACCTATTTTATTATATTTTGAGATGGGAACTGATATCCAAGTGGGTTAGGAAGGACTCATTTGATGGATTGGAGGCAGATATTATTAGAAGTATATTAGTATGTTATATAAAATAACTTGTATATTTAATTCTACATTTGTTCTGTTTAAGAATTTGCAGAATGGCAGCTACAAATTAGAATTATATCTAATAGTAGGTGTGTAACTAGGCGAGTGTGTTGTTATTTGCAGATTGTGGGCAGAGAATACTTTCTCTAGGAGACTTTTGCCTCTAATAGATTTGAGAGAAGCTGAAAAGATAAAACTTCTTATCCATCGAAAAATGAAAAGGCAAGTTTACACAATACTGTTACCGCTCTTTATATAGTGTAACTGAAAATTAACTCTAACTGAAAGCTAACTAATTGCAGTTAGTATCCTAACAAACTGACAGCTCACTGAAAGTTAACTGTCAGCACAGTGACAGTTAACTGACGATACTCTAATACTCTGGGACAGCAAGTGTATTGTTGTATTATAGTTCTTGTGTTCAATATTGTATTTCATTAGTTTATCAATAGATGTTTTAACATATTTTGTTTGATCATGCATATGTACTACTTATAGCACAAATGGCTAACAAAATCCATCAAACAATTTATATAACAATTTTCTACTTTATTTGTAATTGAATTCAGGTAAACCATTTTCATACCAACTACACCAATCCAGTTCAAATAAAATAGCTGAACTGCTGATGCACACATAGATTTGAAGAGTCTTAGAACGACATTGCAGTACAAGTTGTTTCAAAGGAATAATAGAAAATGTAAATATGAAATATAAGAGTTAATATAATTACGAAACAGGATATTCATTACTAATTACGAATTTAATATCATTTCTCAAATCTCAAGTCATATGTTTAAACTTTTAACTCCAATAAAACTATGTCTAAATGGATTCAATAATATGTTTAGAAGTTCACATGAAAAAGTTAATAAAAATGGACTTACAGTTTTTCCAGAAGCTTGTCAGTCATATCAATCCGAAAAGGATCTTTTGGATCCACCTGTTTCAATATGTTTACTAACTTCTGAACCATAAGGCATAAACCTGAATATTTATTCATATTTCCACCATACCAGAGGCAAAAACATAAAATGTGTCAGCTAAAAGCTAATCCAAAATAAAGGAAATTATATAATGTAAGAAAATATAAATATCATGAATTATGCATGATACTTTTTGTAATTGTCCCGTCCAGTAATATGGTAGTGTTGCACAATCAGGTTCTCTCTGTGACCCCCTTCCCTCTTCCATTCCAAAAAAATTACCGTCTTCAAAAGCTTATTTTCATGAAACTTTAGCTTCCTCGTTGTTTTTCACTGTCAACAGAATACCCACAACAAATAATTAGTTTATTAAAGGTAGAAGAACTGCTTGCTTTCTCTATCAGCTATTAAATGCATATCTAAGCATTTAAAAACACCACTACTTTGTCAAATTCGACAGAACCATAAATTGCTCTATCAAGTCCAAAGCTTTTGTTCAACCAGCCACTAGTTTAACTCACACACACACACAGACACTTATGTGGGACATCTTAACACAACTCCCCATGCCAAGGACTAGACATCTAGAGAGTGAAGTTTACTGGACAGGAAATCTGTGGGAGACGCAACTTTAAGACTTGATAATCTCTAATATCATCTTAGAAACAAACCGGACTAATTCACTCCCAAAAGCTAGCTCAAAGTATAAGGATTACCCAAGTCTAATAAAGAGTTTTGTGGCCATATTCCTAGTCAGTGAGGGACATCTAAACAATCAACATCAACAACACCTTTAACCAAATTAATTGGGGTCGGTGGCGGGACATCTAAACAATATTAAAAGTAAAATAAACGGGGTGTAATTTAGACCAACAATTTGTGAGCTTACTATGGTGTAAAGCATGCAACACAGTCTTGTTCATGAAGATCGATGAAGAACATAATCAAGCCTGAAGTAGTCAGATAGTAAATGTAGTTTAGACCAAGAAAATACATGAGTTAAAACATTTTAGAATAAAGCAAGGGCTGCTAATAAACAGCTCATTTAAATTGTGAAATGCAGCATGATCCCTTCTAACTGTTCAGCTAAATTCACAAAAAGAAGTATTAACCATGAAGAGGGGCCTTGAGAGAGAAGAAATAGATAGATGCCATGGTGAAGTCGAAAAACTAGGAAAGTTGTAAACTTCAAATTAGGTACATATTTCTTCAAAATAAATGCCAAAAAAATACAATAGGATTTGTGAGACAGCATAACAATGCTTACTAAATGAAATAATCCTTTTAAATATACTCCTTCCAATAAAATCCCCCTCTTTAATATCAACTTCACACAATCAAATTCCTTAATGAGCAAAATGATAGGTACCTACCAGCAAGCAAGAAAGACTTTAAGGTAAAAATTAAGTATAAAAATATTTGTATCCAGTAACGGGTCATATTCAAGGGAATTCAGATCCTGGTATATTCTGTGTACAATGGCAGAAAGATGGGAAGAAAGTCTCCTAAACAGTTTCAAAAAGGTGTCTAGTTTTATGAATGTGAATTTGGGTCTAACTCAATCCCAAAAGCTAGTTCATAGTGTGAGGGTTGCCCCCCATTATATACTCTATATTGGTCTTTCTCTAGCCAATGTGGGACTTGAAATTTTCCAATACACCTCCTCAGCTTACCTTCTACACTTCACTCGTAGTTATCAATCTTGAATAGCAGTGCAAGGCAACGGACCCCAACAATGCTATAGCGGTATGGTTTTAATTTTTTTTTAATTGTTAGTATAGTTAGTTTTTGTTAGCAGAGGGGGGTCGAACCTGCTACCTTTCCCGTCTTCCCTTCTTCCTTAATCATTCAACCAACCTTATATCTCCAGCGGTAAGGCTGCAATTTCGAAATGTTTTATACAGATTAAACAATTTATACTATAGACTTATAATAAAACTTCAAAATCCATGACATATTCATAGTTAACTAATAAAAAGTAAAATGGCTTGAGTAATAAAACACACAAAATGTGGCTAGGAAACTGAGTAAAGTAGGGTTTCATCTAAACATTGTTAGAGACAGAGAGAGAATAAGTAGCAAAAACCCCGATGGTGTTGTTTTGCAGAAACATAACAACATAGGTTCACTAAACTAATCAGACAAACTTGAATTGTTCAAACATAACAAAGCAATAGTACCCGATGTGGTGTGGTGTTTCGAAGCGAACGAAGATCGTTGCGATTTGTGAACGAAGTCATTGCGATTTGCGAACGCCGCCTGAGTTCGAGTTTAGATGAGCCAAGCTAGACAAGAGACAACGTCGTTGTTTCTCCTTTTGTTTTACAAAAGGTTTAAATACCTTTTTCTTCTCTCGTTCTTGAATTATTTTTTTTCGTTCTTGAATTTTTTTATATCATAGGATCTAGTTGTTGAAAAGGTGGGTGTGAGTGTTGCAAGTTTTTTATATCTTTTTCTATTTTTACTGATAAAAAATATTTTATATAACATTTATTTACTGTTTAAAGAATTATAGACTTATAGCATTTTAAAAATGAAAAGCAAAACAAACAAACTAAGAAGTAAAATGAAAAACTAAAATAATTAAAATTAAAAAAAAATGTTAAATTAAATAATTGAAAAACAATGTATTTAAACCTCTAAAAAATTTACCACATCATGGACATTCTTTTTTTTTTTTTTACATTGCAATGTTATTTTGGTACGACAAAAAATAAAAGGAATAGAATAATAATAAATTGATTAAAATATTATTTTATCTTTACTATAATCGTGTTCGGTGATCTCAAAAACTTGATTAAATTGTTGCATTTAATCAATTATATAAATCAACTAAACAATTATTATCATTGTAAAAAAAACAATTATTGGCAAATAAGTGGCAATTCCATACATTTGGAATAATTGATTATCATACTTATTAAATGGATTAGTGAAATGTGCTGGATGATTGAATTGGAATCCTAATATCTACCCCAAATTCTAAAGAGAAAAATAACTCAAGTGGACTCCAGTAATCCAAATGTTAATTCTCTCTTATATCTATTAAAACAAACAAACACCAATTGAACCATTAGGGTCGACCAAGTGATGAGAGGCTTAAAATAATATGCATGAGATCATATGTTCAAATCTTAGTACAATCATTATACACAAAAGAATGGACTTTACTTATCTCTGTCCACATAGGAATGTTTCCATCATAAAAAAAAAAAAAACACAGTATAACGCGTGAGCTATTAGTTAAGAAACCAGTGAAAAACACGGGACATCAGAGTCATATTGATACAAACTTGAAGTAATATAGCAAGAAGCGAAATAATAATAGTGAGAAAGGAGGGAAGAGAGGAGAAATGTGTAATTTTTGTTAGGGGAGGGGGACTCTTGGAGATGAAAATTGCACCTTTTATTCAATTTATGCAGCAAATATTGGAATCAATGTGCTGCAAGAGGCAAACTGGAAAACCAAGTATCCAATGCATTGACTAAACATGGTCTGAGTATGCATAATCTATGTTAAATTTTTTGAGTTTGCCAAGTTTTATTTAAATGCCTTAAGGGCTTGATGCTTCTTTTAAGAGTGTGTTTGGATAGAATATTTTAAAATTTTAAAGAATTTAAAATTTAAGGAAATTAAAATTCTTAAATTTTTAAAATTTTTTATTTGGATAAACTAATTTAAATTATTTTAATTTCAAATTTTTTGTTTGGATAAAATAATTTAAATTTCTTATATTTTGAATTCTTTGTTTGAATTAAATAATTTCAATTTATTATATTTCATTTTTTGGGTCCAATTATATTTAAAAATATAAATTGTTATTTTTATAATAATTACTTTAAAAATCTATGTATATTCTTGTCCAATTATATTTTAAAAATATAAATTTAGAACTAAAATATAAAAACAAACTACCACAAGGTCCAAAATGAGAAACAAACTAGTAGAATATGCATGCTGAAATACAAATATATATTCATAAATTGGGATACAAATAGAATTGAATTACATCAATAATACTACTTGGACCAACACTAAAACATAGACCAGACCTAACCCGGAATCATTCTCCCTGACCAAGCAAGAAAAAAAAAACCAGCTGACCAAGGTAGAGAGATTTACATCATATTGACCATCAAACAGCCAATAACCAATTTTTTTTAAAAAAATAAAGACTAACATAATCCAAATCCTACAAGTAGCACTGCAATATTCAAAAACTCAATTGCAGCAGTCACAAGAGCAATCATAATTATAACTAAATTATTATTACCCACAAGACTAGACATAAAAATAAAAAACAAAGAATCTTCAGAGAGAATCCCAATCGATCTCATAAGAAGGAAACTTGAGCAAATTAAAGGTGCTGAAGCATTCTTCCATTGCGGATAACATTCAGACACTAGTTTACATGATTTCCTGAATTTTTTTCAAAATTTTTCCTATACTTGCCTATCCTACTTTCACTTTGCTATACAGATGCAAAATTAAATCCCATTGCACAAAAAAGGAAATAAGAAACAACAAAATAGGTGGGCAATAACCATATTTTATATTTAGCATAACAAGAATACAATTTTCATCATCAATCACTTCAGATGTCATCTTCACATGAAGGCCTCCTTGCAGTTAACTGCGTAGAAAATCTCTACAGCTAAAGACGTGCGATCATCAGAATGATCCTGTTGGTTGGTTTCATTGCTAGTAGACATAATGACCTATTCTCATATGAAGATTGCAATATATATTTAAAGCTCATTATGTGATGGGCATGCATAAGCATGAGGTTGCAACTAGCACACCTATCAACCTGGCAGAAAACCCTGCTTCTTCCCAATTAACTACTCTAATGGCCTCAGTCCCCAAGAACTTGTATCTTAGTGGACAATCTGGATGTGCAACAAAGCAAGCACCGAGTGAGGTTTCCCTTTACCATTAGCCATCAATTTGTATCCCACAAAGAGAAGAAAAGAAATAAAATTTAGCATGTAAAAGGCAATTGCTATAAAAGTCTATTTAAAGATTGTGGGATCTGATAATAAATATTCAACAACTAGACACTGACACTTCATAGTTTGATGCTTTACTGCTTTGAAGCACTGATGAAAACTGATGAAAATGGCCATTGGATTCATTGGAACTTGGAAGCATAAAAGTATGGTTCTTAGTTATCATCCAATATCATTATCTATGAATTATTCAAATTAAGGTGTCTTATTAGGTGATGAAGGCTTCTAATGAATAACAACACAACATTTAAATCTATTGCCAAGTGCTTCATTCACTAACATACACTGTCATGTGCATGGTAAATATGACAAGACATTACTTTGTAAAATATGAGTGAAAGTTGAAGCTGCTAGCAGTCCCTCGTAATGGTTAGCCAAGAGAAGGGTGTCAATTGCCAACTGGCCCAACAACTATGATGACATAAAACGAAACCCTAACTATTATTAACCAATTCCCAAAAACATCAAGAAAACCAAACTAAGCATCTTTTGCAAAATCCTACAACAGGTAATCAAATCTCAAATCGTGAAAAACCATTCCACATTCGATAAATAGGGATTTTACATATATTAAAAAAATCTCTTACAATTTCAAGAAAGCTCAACAAAGTTTACAATGATAATAACAGAATCGAAACACGATTGCAATTGAGATTGGATCGGATCTGAAACGAAGGAAGAGAAAAAAGAAAAAAGCTGCAAGAAGTGATAGTGAGGGAGGGGTTGAGCAAGAGAGTGTGAGGGAAGGTCGAGCGAGGAACCAGCCAGAGAGAGAGAATTTTTAATTTCTCTGTTTTTAGTAAGACATTAGAATTCCTTAATTTTAGTTAAGTGAGATTTCTATTTAAAATTTCTTAAATTTTAAAATCTTTCAAATAAAATATCCAAACATTGAATTTTATCTTAAAAAATTTTAAATTCCTATTTAAATTACTTTTCCCATTTTAAATGCTCCATCCAAACATACTCTAATTGTTTTCGCCGGGGATTTCAGTGTTGCTTATGTACTGTTTATTAAGTGGCCGATGCCATGGCCAAACATGCGATGAAGGACGACTTTAGATTTCATGTTTTTGAATTTGCTCCCAATTTTATTGTTGATATCGTAAGAATTGATATAGCTCAGATTTGTTTCCCTAGAGGTTTTTAGTCTCTGTTCTTGTGCAATTCAACAACAAAAACAAAAAGCATCAGTACGTATATATCAAGCATTAAGAATATTTTTTTAAGGAATAATAAAGAGAAAAGTACATTAGGAGTATACCTTTTATGCAAATCTCACTGCTTCTAAATGCTGTCAACTAAAATAGTGATAATGCATAAGCACTATAATGTCTGATACTAATAACTTTGATTCTGTTTTGTGTAATTCCTTTCATTAATTGTGAAAAATAAATTTAGTAAAGGAACAGTACAAACATAATGAGTATCAAGACTAACTTGTTGAAGTGGAAAGCATAATACAACTAGTAACTTGAGAACAGGCACATTTAATTCACTCTATGTCTTCGTAGATTAGTAATTAAACCATAATTGAATGAAATAATGTAACTATAAAAATTGGATCAGAGATTTAGCCAACTCATACAGTCATACTGTGTACTGACCGATTGAATCATTCGGTTCATTTGATTTTTAAATGTCATTCGCTCTATGTCTTTGCGAATGATGTAGCAGGAAATGACCCAACCAAAACAAATAGCAGTTAGCATCTCTCATCGTGAGTGAAGTGAATTACAACCTCTCATCATTCAGGTATTCTTTGTCATCTTGGATTTGATTCAAGTAGAATGCTTGGTGAATGTTTGGTTTCACGGTGGCCAGAGAAAAAATGCATAAAAAAGTGAAAAGTTGACCAGAGGAAGAAGTTGCTTCAATGTATATGGTAAAAATTAATCGAGTTGAGTTCAACATGCTGCAGCACCAAACACGTGCTTACAATATCAGTTCAAATGCCAACATTTCTTAAAATCATCTTAAGTAGGATAGTGTCATTATGTATTGTAGCATGTATTGTTTAACAACATAATAAGAAGCACTTGAGACTGATTGGGATTAGAATATCAAAGAAGAGAAGGAAGAAAGCTGAGCATTTGTTGTTACCCTACCAAAAAAACAGACAAAATGCTCCACATATTTTGTTCCTTATTCCTAAAAGGCTAAAAGTAAGGCTTTAGAATACACAGAAAGTTCAATCTCACCAAGTACCCAAACCTCAAGTTTTCTCATTTGGCTTTACACGTCTTCATATATTGCAAGAATTTCAACTGTCATCATTTTATAAGTTAACCACTCCCATCAACCACTTCCATCAAGCTGTCCATGAGAAAGGAGGTGTGCCATATATTGCTGTAAGAAGCCAAACACGTTATATTGTTGTTAGTTTCATAAACACTTTCAAGATCCAAAAGAAATGGAATACAATAATAAAATTCAACAAATGCAGAAGCATGGTTAAGATTATGCTAAAAGATTTTATGCATAATATAAATTAAGAACAATCTACTAAGGTTTGATTAATAAATTGGTTTTAACTATCACCAAAAGCAAGTAAAAAGAAAATATCTGTACTGCTTCTGCCATAGCTGCTATTGCTTGGTTATACAAAAGAACATAGAGAAAAGCTCCTCCAGCCAATACCTAAGGTCTGTCTACTTTGAGAAAATACTATGAGAAAAGCCTGCCTGATGTTGAAGATATCACATTAACTACTGATATGACTAAAACAATGTATATATTTAAGGAACAACACTCATCTAATGAGCTAGTTTTTGGGATTAAGTTAGGCTCAAACCCAAATTCTAAGTTGATATCAAAACCTATCCTACTGGTTGTCATTGGGCATATCTGGTCAAATGAGCATTATATGTAGATGTCCAACCCTGTAAACTTCACACTCAAGATGTTCTGTCCTCAATGTAAGTGGGGTGTGTTGGGGATCTCACATTGATTAGTGACATGACCCAAATAGTGTATAAAAGTTAGAGGGCGAACTCTCACCCTATTGAGTTATCTTCTAGGGTTGAGTACAGTTCCAATCCAAATTTTAAGACCACAAAAAGAAAAAACATAATCATGGGAATTATACTACAATTTTAAACTAGTTTCAGGTGATATAAGGAAATTATGTCTATCATCCTCCACTTATGGAAACTGGATTTGCCCCTACCGTGTATGCCTGGTAAAAAGATCAATGCCTTTTAACACTCAAAAAAGAAAAGTTTGGAAGTACATAACATAGCAAAAACATTCCTATTTTCTTATCTTCTCAAACACTAAAATTATCATCATTTCAGAAGACAGTTTTTAATGCAATTTTTCAAGCATTTTCCTATCACAAATCTCTCGTCATTCCAGAGAAGGCCACAAGTTGTCACTCACAAATCATTCCACTGTCCACCACTCAGAGAGGCAGAACAAAAATTCTATCCAATAGTTTCCTCCAAAATCTCCTTAAAAAAACAAAAATCCTCAATGCACTAAGACTCTTTGATACAAGCCCCTTTCGAGTAAGGGAGAACTGCACAGAAATTAGCAAGAGGAAGGGAAATAGGAAGCTAAACTGCTTTCATTCATATCTGATTCTCACAGTACGATGGTTATGTATATATGTAGCAGCATATTGCACACCTAGCTGCTATGCACACTAACAGCAAGCTGAAACAGATTCCTAACAAACACATTCTAGAACATATTTCCTATTTTTAATAAAAGAGACTAATAACACTTGTTTTGAGCTTCAGTAAGAATTGGGTTGTAACATTACTCCACCCATCTACAACAACATTGTCCTCAAGGTTGTGATCATGGCAGGCCTTTAAAAGAGGCATGGCTGCAGCAATAAGAGTCGAATGATCAGTCACTTGGGTAGATTAAGTATATGCAGAAAAGTCAGTTACATCAGCAGTGTCCAATTCTTGCTTTAAATTTGCAAAAACCTGTCCTTCACTTATCCGCTCTAATGATTTTCTTGTCCCCAACAAACCAGTGGCTTGGCTAGCAGAAATTGCACTCTCTGGATTGTCAGCACCAACAGCAAATTCAATTGAATGCTGATTAAAAATGTGGTCATAGATGGGACTAGATAAAGAAATTCCATGTTTTCTTGGATGAAGAATTCGTTTTCTTCGGGTGTAAAACTTGCCCTTGAGCTGTTTTTGAGATGAATAACCATCCAAACCCTTTTGTGTAGCAGGAACCAGAAACATAGGAACTTTGACAGCTGTGCCACGAGCTAAGAAAACATTTGCTGCAACATAAATCTTCAGTCTTCCTTCCCACCAATGAATGATGCAATGTCTACTCTATCAATTTTCACATTATAGCACTCATGCACCAAAGCAAGATTAGCAGAGAAATGTGACTTTGTGATCAATGGTTTACCATCTTTAATGCATTAAATCTATACTGGACTAGAAATCTTGCATTTTCATCACTAAAACTGGTTCATATGGTGCAAGTGTCATATCCCCAAGGTATTTGTATGTGGTCCTATCAGCAACAAAAATACTGTTTTTCCCTACGGTTTCTACAACCATGTTGCACAGTGCCATCCTTTCTTCCATACTTAAATTTTCAATTGTTGTCCCTACGAACTTCATCCCTTTATATGATGCACCAGACATAGATATTTCACCATTGATATGCAAAATTAGACCCTTTGCAAGCAAATAACTGGGCATTTCATCATCCAATACAAATCTTAATGCTGGAGGCACCTTAAGTAAGACCTTTCCTGACCCTAATATATAAGCTACATTACTACATCAGTGCTACCGACTTCTATGGCAAATTGGCCAAACACTCCAGCTGATGTGGTGTAAGAATTAGTACCCAACAAGACCGCTCCAGGTCTCTAACGACCCTCCTGTGCTAGAGCAACATGACAAACACCTTTACAATCTGGATTAGCCCTGAAGTTACTGCAATCTTGAATAGCATAGAAGTACTTGATATCTTGCTCCACACAAAACTTTCTTGCAATATCCACATTGTAGTGTGTGCGTTCAGCATTTGGGAATATGTAATGATCAGAGGGATAAACATGAGTTTTTCACAATCTCAAACCTTTGCAGAGTTGCGAAACATTTTCTTAAAAATTCCACATATACCTTGACAAGTGATGTCATTGATGATCAAAACATCAACATTTGCCCAAGCATTTTCCGTTGGTGTCACTCCACAGTTCTCCTCTTCTTTTTTAAGAATACCTAAAACTATATTTGAAGTGTCAGATGACAAAGCCAGATCAAGCAAACTCCTCTGAGCAAGCATCACATCTTGAACAGAACCACAGGATTTTGCAGCAATAAACCCAAAGCATCCTGTTCAAAATCAAGACCTTCTTTGTTGCAATTCTTCTTTAGTGCACATACAGTGTTAGAAAGTGATACCTTGAAACCCATGAAAATGCACTTTGAGGAAGCTTATTCAAATCAGGAGCGATCATCACATAAAGTACATGTTGAGAAAGGTTCTCTAGGCTATTTGAAAGGCTTGCCCTCGTCTCTGTTAGGTTTTGGAATTCCAATTGATCTAAATATTTGTCCAATTGATCTAAATATATGCTTCTACGCATGCATTCAACAGAAATTACTACTATTTCATAATCAAATGAAATTTGATTGCTTCAATTTGAATTGCTTTACAAGTTCGCATTTCAAATTCTCTGAAATCTTAAAACTATTTATCCAAAAACACCGTAAAGGAATCCATAACGTAACACCTCCTTAAAATTATGTTGTTGAAACTCAGGAATCATATATAAAAAAAATGAAAGCATCATGCATCATACCGCATGATATGCATATGGCGACTTCCCTTGACGCTCGAAGTGCTTCGCCATGACGCAGAACTCAAACGGACCCCACTCTTCAGCTTCGAAGCAGTTTCCAAGAGCAGCTTTGTACAACTGATCACAAATTTCAAACACGCTAAAAATCATACTCAGGTCAAAATAATATGCAGTAATTTCCAAATGCAAAGAAAAGAAAAGAAAAAGAAGACCTTGGTAGTGTCGGTTAGAAGCTCGGTACCAGCGGGGTAGGAGGCATAGAATTGATCGGCTCTAGAGAAACCAGCCCTAGTCGTGTTGTTGACGTAAAAGTAGCTTATGAGCGTAGCGAAGCAGTAGAACCCACTGTACGACACGAATCTTCGGAACTTCTGAATCTTCACTATCTCTTTCAATTCATCATAGATCCTCATAATGGTGGCTATGAGAAGTTAGAAACCTTACCCTCAGAATAAAAAAATCAAACACATGGTGTGCAGTGCGCATGCAATTATGTTGGGGCCTGAGATTGAAGCCCACTTAGAGGGACCCACTTTAATCTCAATAAGAATGAAAATAACTGTATTGCAGCAACATGTTAATCCACTGTTGCTTGCAGAATAGAATAGAATATAGAATGTAGATTCATAGAGACACAAGTATGCATGACCATGAAGTCACAAACTGTGACACGAAAAAAGAAAAACAATTTGAAAAGAAATACCCTACCAGGTGATTTTAAAGCGAACAGAGATGCTTGAAAATGTGCTGTTGTTGTGTTCTGTGCAGTCCGCACTTTCGGCTTAGGCCCTCCTTGGCTGGTTTTAACTTTCAAGTTTAGGGGCAACACAGGGCAATTCCAGTTATTCAAAACGAGATGGTTTTATTCGCTAAACTTATTTTAATATATGGTTATTCATAGGCCGTTAGTTTGGTGTGAGTTGGAAAAAGTCTCTCCCTAATTTATTATTCAATCATCTAATATCATATTATTTATATTGACATATAGTTTAATTTTTTAACTTTTTCAATTAAAGTCCAAGATTTTTTTTTAAATCTGATAATTTTATCTTTAATTTAATATTTTATTAAAAGACATTTTTATCTATAATTAATTCATATTTTTTTATTCTAAACATATTCTTTTCTTTTTTATTATAATCTTTCTTACTCTCGTCATTAATATAGTACTTTCTATGTGCCGCTTCATGCGTCATGTCTCTCATTGGCCATCAACTATCGACCATTGTTGTAGAAGAGCTTTCGTATTCTCATTCTCTATGTAAAAGTTTAGTGTTTTTAATATATTTTTTCTTTGTCTTTTTTATTAGATATAATTAGAGCATTTTGTATTTTTAAAAGGTAAAGAAAAATATATTAATAACACTCAACTTTTGCACAAGGAATACGGAGACGAAAACTCTTCTGCAACCGTGGTAGTCGATGACCAAGTAGGAGACATGACGCAAGAAACGACACGCGAAAAGTGTTATACTATTGATGACAGTGAGAAAGATGATATGTAAGGAAGGGAATGTTAGGTTTAGAATCAGGAAAAAATATGAATTAATTAGGGATAAAATGTATTTTAATAAAATATTAAATTAAAATAAAAATATCAAATTTACAAAAAGATCTTTGGACTTTAATTGCAAATAAGAAAAAATTAAACTAAACTTTCCAATGTGACAATGTAAGTCACTTATCATTATATGATTGAATGATACATAAGTTACACCAATATGCTTGTTTTCAAGTCACACCAAATTAACAACTTATATTGATATTGAAATATAAGTATAAATAAAGGATAATGTTAATCACTCATACCATTTTTTTGGTATGAATTAATTTCCAACCAATATCATAAAATTTGAACAAAAAAATCAACAAGTTCATTTTTTTTGCTAACTATGATATTGGACGAAGTAGTCCCACCGAAAGTGATAACTAATCTTCTACGGGGACCTTTAGTGTACATAAGGTAGGTATTCTCTTCCCAACACACTCATTTGTTTTGGTCAAACTAATTTAATGATATTATAATAATCATAATTGAATTTAAAAAAAAATTCTTTGACTAAAATATTTTAACTTTTACCTTTTATTACATAATTTTTTTGCATAAACTTTTACATTTCCATGCATACAATTGTTATCATCAAAAGATTTTTTTGCCATTAATTTTCCAAATATTAACAAAAGATTTTTTTTCATTAATCATGAAATTCTTTGAATTCTCAATGACCATCTCCTGGTTTTATACCTATTAATTACGAAACTCTTTGAATTCTCCAAGCAAACTGCAATTTCAAACTCTTCCCTAAAAATAATGAAAGAGTTATGTTACTTAATGCATTGTCGTTCAAGAAACATTTTCATGTGTTTGTGTTATTCATAAACACTTTGATATCATGCAAGTCCCTACACACATATCAAATGACACCCTTCAAGCATATTCTTCTTCTTCAAGGAACAACTCCTAGAGATATTGGCACCTTCATCTTCGACGTTGCATGATGAGCTATGGTTTTCTCCTCATTTTCTCTTTTTTTCCCCTTCTCGTCTCCTTTTTCTTTTCTCATATTTATCATTTTGTAACAATTTATGTTGGTGCAACCCCACCCCCTTCAACATCATTATTATTCAATATTCATGTAAAAAGAAACTATTCTATGAAATCAAATTGCTCATGTTAATCAAGCATTTGATGTGCTCAATTAATTGTCTAAGTGGAAATTGAAATGGTTGTTTCTTAAGCCCTCTTCTTCAATTCCTTTCCCGCATTGGTGCAATCTTCTTCCATTCTCAATTCGTATAATTATTTTTTGATTACATTAACATCTTGATAGTACATAAATTTATATGCATAAATTGATTTGCTAATATTTATCCCAATATCTTTAGTTGTTAACTTCATATGCCATGACACTACATTGAAGAAACAAAACTTGCAATAAAGAAGACAAAAAAGTCACATCCTATACTTGATTGGTCTTTACCATCAGAGCCACAAGTCAAATATATGAATCCACAATTTTACACACTTATTCACTTACAACATAGATATGTCAAGGTATAACTTTAGGAAGAATTACTTTTTAGATTAATAGTTATTATCACATGAAATAATACTAATTCGTGATATCAAATGTTTACACATTGTCATCCTCTAATAATCACATTTATGGTACAAAACTCTAATTATCCTTGGGTCTCACTAGCCTTATATCATAATACACACATGATGTTCATCTCATCCAAAAGATATTATTAGTACACCAGGAAAATTCCTTGTGCACATAAAGTGTTCTTCATACATATCTAATGCTCATAGTATCTGATGTGTCCATCTTACATATACAATGTTTCATCATGCACATATATTAAATGCTTTTCATGCGTATAAGATGCTCATCGTGCACATAAAGTGCTTCCTTATGCATATTAAATGCTCGTCGTGCACTTACAGTTCTCATTGTGCATATAGAATGCACATCGTACACTTATAGTGTTCTTCATGCATATACTTAGACTATATGGTGCCATGAAATGAGTCTTAACCTAAGCAAACAAGACATGCATTAGAGGTGACATTGACACGTGATTCTATTCAATGTAGCTTGTTACTTTACTCATGAAATCATTCTCTTTTCTTCCCTTCCTTTTTCCCTCACCCTAAAGGCACATGTATATAAATTTGGATGGAACATATTGATTGAACTCTATTTTAAGAGAACTCAAATAATGTGCTAATAAAGCATGCATATAAGGAAGCCTAAGATACTAATTAATCATGAATAGCTAACACTAAGATAAAGTAATGCACTTAGTTTAAACAACCTATAATTCCAATTATACAATTTAGTTTAAGTGAGGAAAATCTCAAAAATGGAAACCTCATCTATTGAAGCTATAAGCTAACAGGGTATCTCTCTATACATTAAGGAAGGTGTATTGGATTGGGATTTTAAAAGATTATTTTAGCATAAAAAAGTCTTGTGGATTTTAAAGATTATGTAGGAATATTATGACTTATTAGATTTCTTTACAAGACTTTTATGATAGTTTGGATTTTAATGGATTTATATCATAAAAATTTAAAAGATTTGAAAGGACTTTATGGATTTATAAGATTTGAAAGGATTATGTGAATTTTTAAAAACACATTCAAAATTACAAGAGTTAGTGTAAATAGTAATAAGAAATAATGACGTTTTGATAAATAAAAGTAAATCCAATATAAATATTTAATCTTTTAATAACTATATTGATTATAGCTTTATGTCCTCTTATACTAACATTTCTTGCAATAACATATCATTCTTACTTTTGGTTTTGAACTATGGATTTCAAATTATACGTTATTTTTTTAATTACTACAATTATTTCATGATAAATCTAATGACATGTTTAAATGAGATGCAACAATAAACATATGCTAGAAGAGAGTAATGAGGGTGAAAAATTGGTAGAAGATTACTGAGTTATGTGGATGACAAAATTAAGGGTGATAGTCACAAAAATATTGCGTCGAACAAGTGATGAACATAGTCAGTATAATGAAAACATGGTTAGTCTTAACACATAAGACAAGCATTAATTTAATCTAGAAAACAAAGGGAAAAGTGATGAGACGAAGAGTATATTTGACATTTTTTTATTCCAAAAGAATAAGAGAAATATATGACACACACATCTTGAAGAATATTAAAGAGAGTATGTGTAATGAGAGAAAAGAAAGTCTGGTAATCAATAGAAAAAGAAAGAAAAAAGTCTAGCAAAATCTCAAAAATTTGGATGAGATTGTTTGATAAATGGTTTATACTAAAATATCTGATGAAATACATTGAAATCATTCTTAAAAAAAATCATCAAAAATTATATATTTTTGAATACCAAAAGATCTTTTATAAGTTATAAAAAATACTAATTGAACACCATCGGATTTTGTTGCCTTCCTTAACAAATCTTAGAAGTCTTAATTTAATACCACAAGATTTATTATACTATTTGAAAATTCTCATTGAATACTGCAAGATTTTTTTATATAAAAAAAGTCTTTTAAAACCATTTGAATCCTAATCCAATACACCTCCTAAGAGGTAAGTGGGAATTTCCTAGATTTTACTACAAGTACAAAGGCTTCAGTTAAATCTCCTTTCTTACCGTTCAAACAAATTTCTCAGCATCTATGTTCATTTCTAATCTCAGATTTCAAAATTCACAAATTTTATAAAATTTTAAATTAGGTAATTCCAACTCTCAAAGTTAAATTAGAATATCTACTCCAGTCTAAAAATACAAGTCAACCACACTCTCATCCAAGATAATACAAAATTTAACAATTATGGCTGCTATCCCGAGGAAAGTACAGTCAGAACATGTCATCATATAATATTTGCTATAAATCACACAAAAATAGAAATGATATAGGACCAATTGCATTGCAAGCTAGACAAATAGGTTTACAACACTATAAAATATCTCAATCAACAAACACGTATATTGTCTCTAGGGAATTCGTGAAATAGAATAAGTTACAAGACAAGAATTCATAAAGTACATATTGTTCACTTGCAAGCACTTCGTGTCACACTAGTACATTCATGACTTAGGTATGGTTTTAGACACCCTAAGACAAACAAGGGATATAACTTCAGATTATGTTCCAATAGCTACACAAATCACAAACTCACTAGATACAAGTTATGCTTACCTAGTTCTACACCTTTGCCAACATGAACCAAGAATCACTTTAATTTACTAAATTATCAAAATTGAGCAAGACCAAATAGATTTGAAAGCTAAGCCATGATTCTTTATGGTATTAAAAGGGGTTAAACAAATTCAATATAGGTTGGTTAGATACCAATTTTGAACACAAGTGTATTATAAGCCCAATTTCAACATGAATACTTTATATATCGTTCTCCTTCATTTCAATCTCATATATATAACTTCAAGTAGCTTAAGGATAAATTTAGATTCATCTAGAATAGATCAAATACAAGGCAAAAACATAAACATCACACATTTTGTAGGCTTTTCCAATCAAATTCGCAATAATCACGCAAACACAGTTTAAGGGATCAAAACCATCACATAAGTGCATTTTCATATCAACAACATATCTAACTTAAATTCTATTACAATCTATTAAGTTAAAAGTATTTAAACTTCCTTTTTACTCACAAGTCAGATTTGAATTAAGGCACATATAACATTTATTTCACTATAATCAAACATACTTTACATATCAAAGCTAGCCAATAATGTTCTCTTTGAGCAATTACACTAATTACTCTAAGATAGGGTTTGTCAATACTCAAGAGATTAATGCAAAACTCTTTCTGATACCAAACACATATGTTCACACAACACAAGTAAATCACATAGGACATCAATCAATACCCAACTACACTGAGCTATGAGTCATATGTCGACTCATTAGCATCGAACCCTGAAAGATGTTAGGAGTGAGGAACTCCTAACTTTCTTCGTGTGCCATTCTTCATGCTACCCTTCACTTACCCCTTACCTAAAGGTTGTATGGATCCTCTACGATGCAACACTTTGATCCTCTCGATCTTTTCACGTGTAAAGCTCTTCACACTTTTGATCATTTATCTTTTAAAAAGTTCTATTTAGTCCTTTATATTTTCAAAGTGAGTCAAAATGCTAATTTAAAAACAATAATTTTTTCCACTTTTAGACACAATTTTGAACCTTTTTTTTTTTACACTAATTCAAGATGTGAAACTTGTCCCATAACATTCAAGAAAGCTCAATCCAAAATGTAATTTTGAAGGTGCGGGAAGCAACAATCTTGATGTTAAGAGAAACGATAATCAATAGATCCTCATTATAATCACTATTGAGATTGAGAAGTTGTAGTTGATGTTGACACTACCTAAATTGCTATTAGAACTACCAAATATGTTGGAAATTACTTTATTATCCTTCCCCACACTCCCTACCCTTTCCCTTCTCTTCACGCAATCTTCTCACCCCAAACAACTCCACCACTGTGCCGCTCCAAATCTGAGCACCATTGCGTCGTCCGAGCACCATTGCGCCACACCAGGCCATGTTCGAGCACCACCGATGCCGCATGTACCCCCACCTATGTCCAGATCGGTCGCACACACTTCACCCATGTCTAGATCTACAAGGTGCATCCCAGAGATGAGGCGCAGAGGGAGAGGGAGGAATGGTTGCGGTGATGGGAGGAAGGGTTGGGGACTTTCAGTTAATAACGAAAATATGATTCTATTATTGAACAGTTTACAACAAAATCATATTTCAATTATTTTTATTTTTTCACCCTTGGGGTGTGCAATGGAAAGTTGATCTCATTAAAAAATCTACAATGAAAACAAGATTCTTTTTTGTAAATTTCCATGTATGCAACGGAAACGTGTTTCTATTGCGTTTCCATCCAAGGGGCAATTTGAAAATACAATTAAAAGACACTCACATGAGTATTCAATTGAAAAGTGGTAGAGCCAATAAGAACCCCCCCATTGAGAAGTTAGTTACCCTCAAAATCAGAAAAAACAAGCTAAAAGGATATGTTGGGCTTTAGATTAAAGCCCATTTAGAGGGGTTGGGTCCACTTTCCATAAATCCGCAACAGATATTATAGGAACTACTTATAAAGATAATTTGTAATTATTATCCATTCCCTCGTCGTACCGGAAAAATGACACTCCGTCTCGTGTCAGCTCCGCAGGTCTCTCTCTTCTCCTGCCGCGCCACAGCATCCACCGCCCTCCCTCCGCCGACACCGACGGCGACGCTTACTTCTTCAATTCCACAGTCCCCGCCGCTGACATGCGCACTTCACTGTCCGCACTTCCAATCGTACGTTCCTCCTTTACTTACTCTCATTTTTTTTCCTTTTTAAAAATTCAATTTATTTATATTATTATTGGTTTTTCAGGTGTTCGGGGTGCACGCACGAGTTCAATCTCCACCGTCCGGTGATATTGGACGACGCCACCAATTTCTTTCGGAAACACGGCGTCTCCGACTTCACATTTGACACGTGCAAACTGGTTCTCTTCACAATTCACAGTCTTTTCGGTTTTTCTTTTTTAAAAAATTATTTTTAATATATTTTTGTTTATTTTTAATTTATTTTTGTAGTGGGGTTGGAGGTGCCGTGCGAAATTGGCCGTGCGTGGCTCTTCAACGGAGCCTCTCATTGGGCTCTATGAGGAGGGTACTCATAACGTAGTTGACATTCCACAATGCCAAGGTCCACACTTTGTTTATATATTGTTATTAATTTGTTATTGTTATTCTTTTGGGTACCTTCATAAGATTCTATTCTATTTTAGTACACATTTTAAAAATGTAATAGAACATGAAATGAGTTTAAAACAAATTGTACATTTTAGTTCCACTATAAGAGTTGGAACTAACCAAGTTAAGCTTTCACTTCCATTTTTATCCCTTTCCACATTTTTTTCCCTTGGTCGTGTGTGTGTGTTTGTGTTACTGTAGTTTTTTCTTATTTATTTTTAGAGAAATGTTAGCAACACACTCTTTATAATTGACTGAAATTTATTGGAAATCACAATTTTTTGTAGGTCCCACTTGTTATTTAATGACTCTCTCTCCTCATTTTGTTGTTTTCAATACATTCTAACCAATGATAGAGTGTGTGTTAGGAGGAGTGTGTTGTTGGCACTTCTCTTATTTTTAAATGTTGTCCTCTGGTTGATGTGGAATTATGTTGATTAAGCCTGTGTATAATGTCTTCTGTGAGCAGCTCATCATCCTAATATTAATGCTGCTGTGGAGCTGCTTAGACGGGGTATTTTCTTGATTTTGTTATTATCGCTATGTTTTGTTTTATTCTTCAATTTATTTATATAATTATTTTTTAATGTGATTTTCTTCAATATCGTTCAGGTATTATTGAAATAGGTGTTGAGCCATATATTGAAGATGAAGGTACTGGTGATTTGCGATATGTCCAGGTGAACATTTATAACAATGTCAAATAAGGTAGTTGACGAATTCAGTTAACAATTGGAATTTTGAATTTGGGGAAATTGATCTCTGGTGGGTGGGTTTTTGCAGATGGCTGTGACAACATACAACACATCTCTTCCTGCGGCTCAAAGATATAAGAATGGTTACATCTTAGTTCTTACTCGTGAATTATGTGAAAAAAAGGAATTAATGGAATTGAAATAACAATTATTTCTTTTAAATCATACGGTTTCAGGAAAGGTTCAGGTTACATTGGTTTGGAATTCAAGAAATGAAAATTCACCCGGTTCAGACAAACTGAATGCATTGGCAAATGTGAGTTTGTTGCTTGGCTTTCTATCTTAATTGTTTTCTTTTGGCTGTTATAAGTTTCCCTGCCCCTTCCCTTTTCATAATAGAAAGTGATGGTTCATATGATTGATTGCAGTTTCTATGGAAAAATGGTGGGCAACAGAGCAGGCTTCATTTAATTCACTCTGTGTGGGCCAACTTTCAGACTTCTACTAACAATGTGAGTTCAAATTGTTCTCATGAAGCAAATAAATGGTTTGTATGTGATTAAAATGGAAAATGTTATGCTGTATGTGATACAGGGAACGTAGATTTTGTAGTTGCAGTAGAGAAAGAAGGATGTTCCATGATTCATGAACTGCTTTTGAACACTAATAGTTTGGTGCTGAGAATTTACATCAAATATATTGTTGATTCATAATGGTCATATCTTATTTTTTTTGGGAAGCAAAGTATTGTTATACAAGTTTTCCCTTAACATTTTGTGGTGGGTAAAAAGGTCACAGAGAGCATAGAGTTTTAAATATTATTTGTAATTGTGTATCTGTATCATGTGACTTTGCAACTTAGATTGCCTTTGCAAAATAATATCATACAAACTAGAGGTTGACAAGAATGATTTAAATTGGAAAGTTGCCTTAATTGTGGTCTCCCCTAACCTGCCTTAGGTGCGGCCTCTTTGGGGCCTGCCTTAAGTGCAGCCTCAAGAGTGGTGGTTTAGTCCCACATTGACTAGTGATAAGGGCAAAGTAGTGTATATAAGTAGGGGGCAATCCTCACCGTACAATCCGGTTTTGTAAAGTTGAGTTAGGCACAAAACCCACATTATAAGATGGTATCAGAACCTATCTTAGATCCATTGGTGGGCCACTTGCATTTGCCATGCTTTAGGATGGAAGTCCTGGGTGCGAGGACGACTGTTGAAAAGTCACCTTAATTGCGGTCTCCCTTAGTTGTGACCTTTTTGGGGTCTGCCTTAACTGTAGCCTCAAGGGTGGTGGTTTAGTCCCACATCAACTAATGATAAGGCCAAAGTAGTGTATATAAGTTGGGGGGCAATGCTTGCTTCATAAATCGGTTTTGTAAGGTTGAGATAGGCTAAAAAAATTCTTACGAATTATGATAATGCATGTTTGAGGGGATATCATTGGATGCTGAAATTCTGAAACTTTATATTTCCATTTCAGTTACATAAAATAAGCTATTTTTATCTAGGATTCCTTGTATGCTGATCATGTTAACTTTTCTTGACAACTTATGATTCATCATGCATGATGGCATGCATAATTGTTTTAATAAAAAAATAAATTCATGCCTTTGAATTGCTTACTCGATGGCTCAGATAATTTTTGGGAATAAATGGAGACATCTTCTTGGAGAAAGAGATTTTTGGGAACACGTTGGTGGAATTGATGTATCCTTGTCACCTTCTAGTTTTGGCCAGGCAAACACACGGGTAAGATTCTAATTTAGTGGATCTTGATAATTTACATGGCAATCAGATAGTGCATTTAATGTTCTTTTTGAATTAGTTACTATTGAAGCATGAACACTAGACACAAAATACACACACACACATCGACTAATTTGTACATACATATTTTTAGTATTGTTATATCAAGAATTATATGAAAATATATCTATATTCTAAAATATGCTTAGCATATGTTAGTGGGCAAGCCTTGGTGAAATAGTAAGGTTGGAGCCTTGTGCACTAGGTCACCTTTTTATGCTAAGTATGTGTTTAGAAACTGATAGAACTGGACCAGAAAGATAGATGAAAGAGAGAATCTTTATTGAAAAAGATAGCAATTACAGCAACTACAATGTCAGCAGAGAAGAGAACACAAAACTTTATTGATTTCTGGAGAATACTCCAGCTGATACAAAGTGAATTCGAGGTTTACCACCCTCCTATTCCATTTCTGCCCCTTTTCCTAAACTCCCTACACTTATTTATACTTTCCCTCCAATCTGATAACTAATAGTTAGTTGTAACTAACTATTAGTTATCCTAACAGATAACCACTAACAGCTAACAGATAACCACTAACAGTTCTCCTAACAATTAGCTATCCTAACTGTTCTCAACTAACTGACAGTTTACCTTCAAGGGACCCTCCTAGAGTACACCTGTCTCCATCTTCTGTCTCTATCAGAAACATTTTATTTTAGGATAGGTAAAAACATATTTAGGTGTCTTACTGGTGTCTAACTGTCTCACATTTTTTTTAGGATGGTTAAAAAATAATTTTTTAGGATAGTTAAAAACATTTTCCAAGAGCATTATATTAAGGTCTCACTGTCTCATCTCAGTGTGTCAATGCGAGTATTATTGTCCAGCGTGTGTTGTACAGTGTACACATTGGTTGTGTTTTTGCTGCTTGTACTTTGTAACTAGTGAACTGAAAGGAAAATCACCAGTAGGATGAAGGAGTGAGATGCATGAAAACATGCATTCTGTGTTTGTGTGTATCCAGCGTTGTTATATCATTGAGGGCCATTGTGCCATTAAGCATGAAAAACTGATTTGATATGCCTACTGTCTTGCCTCCTCATTCTTCCAGGCTTTTGATGCCTTGCTTCGGAAGTTACAGAAATATGTTCCATATGAATCAGATGTCGCTGATTTGTATGCTGGAGCTGGGGTCATTGGGTTGTCATTAGCTGCCACAAGAAAGTGCAGGCAAGACCTGGATGATTCTAAACCTTAAATGTTTTAAGTTCTAACTTTGTCTACATAATTGATTTGGAGAATATACGCTAGTTGTCTTACAGATCCATTAAATGCATCGAGATTAACAAAGAGTCGAAGGCATCTTTTGAGAAGACCATTGAACGGTTACCTGCCACCATTGACAGCAGTATTACTTGGCATCATGCAGATGCTGCAAAAGTTAGTACTGCACATCTGAAGCATCATCATATACATGTTTTAACTTTGGAATATTTTTTTCTGATTCACATAACTGTAATTTCTAGAACATCAATTTTGCTATGCATGTTTATTTATCAACATATGTGAAGATTTTATTTGAAAAGGATTTTTTTTATGTCCACGAGAGAAAGCATAGTGTTTTTATTTTTTAATCTTTTATCCTTGTCACATGTTATTTGGAACTGATTTTATGAATCATTTGCAAGTAACAGGAGCCCTTTCTGTGGCTTTTGGGTTCAGATGTTGTCGTCATTGATCCTCCCAGGAAAGGACTAGATGCATCTCTTATTGATGCATTGAAGAATATATCATCAGTCGAGCGTAAAGCCTTGTCATCTTCTGAAAGGTTGGAATTTTGTGAACCTATCAAGTTTAGTTAATTGGAAAATATTTCCCCAAGCCAGTTTTTGATTTAGTGCAAGTTAACTGCAGCTCAAACTCATCCCAGGAAGAGAAAAGACCATGGGTTCTACGTGCTAAAGAAGATTCAGTCCAAATTGGAAACAGACCTCCAGCTAACATAGCTCAATCAGTGCCACAAACCCTTATTTATATAAGTTGTGGATGGGAAAGTTTTAAAGAGGTATCCACTCTTAATGTTTTCTGGGGGTGTTTTGACTTTTCTCAAACTTGAGTTCTCTTTATGTTAATTTTAAAAGCTGCTAACAGGACTGCAAGTCATTGTTGTCTAGTAAGGCATGGTATTTGGAAAAAGCTCATGGTTTTAATTTCTTTCCTGGTACCCAGAGGTATTTATGTTTTTCTTTTATTTCTTAATTATTTATTTATTTTTAGTATTTACTTATTATCATAGTTGGTTTCACTCTTGCATAAAAAATCTTAACGGAGTTAATAAATCTTGCTTTTTATCATTCTCTGAATTACATTGTAGTTGCATTTCAACTTTGTATTCATCTAGAACACAAATCTTTTTTTTTTTGGTATAGGGCACAAACCTTTGATATAGTTTTTATCCACTTCCAGTACTTATATTTATAATGATTTGGTATACTTATTGATTACTTTGAAGATCATGTATGTATACACCATATCAGGTCAATATTCTCATTTCTAATCCTTTCTTTTTTGAGTGCAACAGACTATTGTACAACTCATGAATAATGTAGGTTTTTAATTTTTTTTTTTTTTTTGTGTGTGTGTGTGTGTGTGTGTGTGTGAATGGGCAATTGGAGCTTTTAATTTTTAAGTAGGCTGTGAAGGATGGGAGAAAATACCCAGGTATTCAAGTTAGACATATGAAACATGATCTCTAATAGCTTGTTTGGTTTAGCATAACTCTAGAGAAATAATCGCTTATTTTTCAAAAGCTCTTTTAGGATGTTGAAAGAAACAAGTGATTATTTCTCCAAAATAAACTAAACCAAACATTTACTAAATCTATAATGGAAATAATGTGACACCCAGGACATTTAAAATTGCATTTGTATTTGAACTTGGCTTGTTCTTATAGTACTCAGCATCCCGCCGAACCCTTTCTGGTCTCCTCCTACAGTAAATAATACTAGTATATGATATTAGTCCTGGGAAGTGTCAAACATGTCATATTTTCATTACATTTGACCTTTGAAACATTTGATGTGATTGATTAACATTGGAGGCATGCTTATGCAACCTAAATTTAACTTACTACATGATAGAAGAAGCCCCATGTGCTTTATGTCTGTACTCTAAACATGAAACGAACTTGAGAAAGTTGACCATTACCTTGTTAGTTCATATATAGTTACAGAATGATTTCTAGAGAGAGTAATTATCCCATCTCCATTAAATACCTGCTGTATACTGTATATATAATCCATAGCATGCTATCTACTTAAAATATGCTTCACCCCTCCCCTTGAGATTTTTTTCCCCTCAAGTAAATTTTTTATTATAACCTTTTTTTCTCTCCAGAAGTAAATTAAGGATATATCGTGTAGTTGCTTATATGATTTACACAGCATAGTATCCTCCCCAAAAAGTAAAAGAATATTAATTTTTCTTTTGCTCATTGGTTGCAGCATTGAAGTTCTAGCAGTGTTCAAGAGGGGCCCTCAGAAAAAGAAACAAGGAAAGAAAAAGAAAAAACACTTGCAAGGAGCTGTGAGACATTAATTAGTACATGGTTCAATATGCCGGGTTTCGTGTACACCTGCAAATCAGTGTGAAATCCTGCAGGAGGAAAAGAAATGGATATGCTTTGTAGCAGTCTCAAGTGGGAAAAATTTGCCATTGCCTTTTTTTGGGTGGGTGGGTGGGGGGAAATTGTTTGTACTGGTAGAGAAGGGAATTATGTTTCATCATTTGATAAATTGTGTTGAAAGAATATTCAAATTTGAATATAGTTTTACATTGCTTTTGTATCTTATTCATCTCCATGCTTTTGATTCAAGTAATACAAAATTGAGGAATAACTTATGGAATTAAGAAACCAACTTGTCCCAAGAGAGCTGTTTCGCCATTCAATGACTAGGAAAACTTCAATTCCTCTTCTCGCTACCCTTAGATTTTGCCAGGTGAGGAAAGACTGTCAGAATGTTGTGGGCAAGTAGATCTTGCCTGGTCAAGATCCCAATTACTGGGGATACCTGTGAGGAGATGACATCATTTGGTCAATTATATATGGTAATTAAAAAAAGAAGAAATTAAGATCAGCAATGAATTTATTTTGCTCCTGAAATGCTATAAGAAAAAACGGCAACATATCTAATTCATGTTTAATGGTGTTAATATTAAAGATGTGCTTAATAAACTCACCCCAGAGGCTTGATACTTGGGTAATACGAGCAGATGGCGAAGTCCAACTTGCCTGAAGAGGGTCATTGCTTTTGCTACTGACATGCTCTCTAGCACTGTAAAGGGAGTTGTATTGGTAAGAGGATGTAGATCAACAAACATTTCCATTTCCTCACTGGTCACAGCCACCTCTTCAATACTTCCTTCCCTCTCAGCCAGCTCTACCCAGGTAAATTTTTCTCTCACTTCCCATTCCTCTGTTCTCCTTCTTTCTTTAAGGAACCACTTCTTCGTTAGTGCTTGGATGAGATGTGCTCTTAGAATCAGTCCATGAAGTTCTGTTCCCCCATTGGCCTGTACTACTACTGGTGGTACTACCCCATCGTCCATGACAGGGAAAGCATTATGTGTGGTGTTTTTCAAGACATCTACTATTTTGGCTACTTTCTCTACTCCATGGAGGGTAACCACTGATGGCTTTACATCAACAAGCTCACCCACAGTGAGATTTCTCATCCATGGCTCAGGATTTGCATCCATGAAAGGAAGGCCTTTCAAGTGCAGTATAATCTCATAGATGCTTGGGTTGAAACTGTCTCCAACAGTTTTGGCTATTAGGAGAACAATCATTGTTATTGGTAGTAGGA
>PYAF01002535.1:668453-680241 GCA_007407185.1 Glycine tomentella
AATTATTCATTTGTAAACTGTGAGAAATATTTAATGAATACATTAGTTCCAACAAGAATGGCATTTTCGATTCAGCAAAAAAAAATGACATTTTCAAATTAAGAAATTAAACTAATAAAAATACATAAAAACAAAACATCTTTTTAAGATATGATTTTTAATAGATCTTCTAATAAAGGAGATAAAAAATCTCTAATATAAAAAATAAATTCTTATAAAAGAACCTCAAAATTTACATATTATTTAAAAAAGAATATTTTTTTTCCCTTTCTCTATCTAAGATCTCATAATTAAATCTACCACTAAATAAAAAAAATTAGAAAAATATTGAAAGATATGTGGTACAATGAAATTTATTAAAAAATATTCTAAAATCCTAATTTGAGATTTAATAATATTTGTAACAAACATCTAAAATTGTATAAAAAATAAAACCTACCAAATACTAATAATTAATCAAGATAAAATTAGATACACCAAGAATTCAAGTCTCAAGACTCAAATTAATGGTGATGAATGAGATTTAAACTCAAGATCTCATCTCACGTGGTGAATTATTCATGTCCGTCGGGTCCTCATCAAAGGCGAGGCGTTCAATCAAACTCAAACAAAGTGTATTTATTCCATTAAATAAGGGGAAAATAGAAAATAAAATAAATAAATGATAAATGACGTGATAAAAATTAAAATAAAAAGAAGATAAAAAGCAATATGAAAAACTGTGAGAAATGAGAATATAGTATTATAAATAGAAGTAGTAACCTGATTGAAAAGATGGTGCCATCTTCGCTTTATTATTATTATTATTATTATTATTATTATTATTAACTTCTATATAAAAATTATATATGATTGGCTATGGCTCTAGCTCTTGCTTTGCCCATGAATTCTTAATCATTTCATTTTAACTCTACCTCAATATTTGATCATTTTAGTTTTAAAATTATAAAATATTTTTTAATTTTTTACATTATTAAACTAACCAATGATGTGAAATGACATAAAATACTATTAATTTTTTTATTATTAAATTTTTATATACTTCAATTTTCAAAATTTAAAATCTAGACCATTATTGAAATTAAATGAATTCTCTAAATGATACTTTCTTTTCAAGAATTAATGATTTAATGTACTACATTACTTGGCGTCACCCAAAAACCCTCATCCGATATTAGATATAGTTACGAGGGATAATAATAACTTTTAGAGCCACGTGCCACCTTTCGATGAGTGCATCAAATTGATCTAACCGTTCATTATTTGAATGGCTATTGACTACCTCCAAAGGGCACCTTATCCACGTCATACATCCCTTTCGATTATTATTATTATTAATTAATATAGGCAATAGTATAGTCCAAGCTGTCCAATATGGAGGTTTCATGTATAAAATAGTATAATCTAAAATATAGGTTTCTATAAAAATAAATAAATAATATTACTTGAATAAAAAAAATTACAATCATAATATTTTTAAATTTAATAAAAATTAATGGCTCTTAATAGTTTTGTTTTCCAGAATTTATTTATTTTTTTGTGCATTATAAATTTAGAATTCAATTAAATTTTATGATTTTTAAAATCGAATCAATTTGATTTTTATGACTAGATTGACTTAACGTAGTTTGTGTTCAGATTAATGAACGTTTAAATTTAGAGATTAGTTCTTATAAAATGAAATTATTTCTGCACATTAAAAAAATAGCTTTGAGAATTGTAAAAATTACCCAATCAAATAAAACTTTTGTACGGTACAACTTGATTCTTCTTATAATCGAATTTTATAATACAGAGTCGAATGGTATTAGTCCTTCACAAATGAATCAAAATTTGGATTTTTGTTGGAATTAAAAGAAATGTATATATTTAATTTTTAACTGTTTATCAAACAAGATTATTTTTAAAGAAAAATATACTAAAATTGAATTTCAATTTATAATTTTATAACAGCCATTTAAAAGTTTATTAAGTTTAAAATATAGTTAATAAAACTTTGAACACTCAATGTGAATATCAAATTAAAACAATAATAATAATAATACTAGACTCATTTTACTTGAATAAAATATAGTGTTTGAATATTGTAGAAAGAAAAGTATGATTGAAAGGTTAGTTAGATTCTCTGGCAAAAAATAATTACTAATAAAACCAAAAATTACTGAACATGAATAATAAGATAATCAAAATATGAAAGTAATATAATGTGAATTAGGTTAAGATTTTGGTTTTTTGCGCAGGTGGAAAGCATGGGTGGTACCAGATCTATAATAGACACCCAAGCAAGCCCTACTACTCATATCTGTGCGTCGTGGCTGACTGGCAGCAAGTTGTATTCTCACGGACATTATTAATTCTTGAACTCCCACACCACAACAATATATTATTCTACTCCTTTTATCAATTTTCTTTCATTTCAAGTTCTTTGACTCTCACGTGATTAGGATATCGATGCTGTTAATTTTTAATTTATAGAAATGCATATATACATCACAGTGTGACTATTGAATTTGAAACCTTTCAATAGTGCCAAAAATTGAAAATTATATGTCCTAGTTAATTGTTTATTTTTTTAACAGTCTAATTGTAACAAAAGATTAATTGAAAATAATTTTTGGTAATGTTAAGGCCACCATTACAAAAAGATATATATTATCGAGGCTATCTTGAGAAGTGAGAACCATATATCCTAAACATTCCTGGTATAAGATTGTTGCGTATGCATGAAAGATTAGTAAAAGGTTCCACAAAACAAATAATTATTGGACACATTATTTTTGAGGTGGGGACTACAAATCTTAGAGTCATGTATACGTTCATAATATCATGTCACAGGTTTATAACAGTTATACTGGCCAGTGGCGACTCGAAATTGTTGTATAATTGTTGCATTATGTCTTCCATACCATGTGCTTATTTTTTGTTTTCTTTTTTCTCTTTTGTTTTTCCCCATTCTTGTCATTTATTTTCCTTATAAAATTAATATGAATGCATTGGCAGCCATAATAAGTTGCAGATTCAATTTGAGTTTCTCAATTTCAGGGGATACCCACGTAGTTTTGAGGAAGGGATGTTTAATTTTAAGGAACGTAGAAAATTTAAATTACTTAAAAAAAGATTACATAAAATTTATTTAAAGAAAAGGATTATTAGATTTTAACTAACTGATAAAAATAGGAGTAAATTAGTTATTCTTCACTTTGAAAACTGTAACAATGATACAAATCTGACAAAAAATTTACATTCCATCTCATTTTTTATATATCTTGGACAAATCAGGGGTGTTAATTACTTGCGATTTTTTTTTCTATATTTATTTTTTAATTAGGATTGTTCAGCTTGGAAACATACGAATGATAGTTTGTTTAGTGTGAAGACTGCATATCAAGCGTGACTGTATATTTGGTCAACAAGTTTGGAAGAAGTTGCAATATGAGATCGAGGGCTCACAGTTCTTCACAAAGTGAGCTTCGACCTTAATTGGTTGCATGATAAATAATAATATATCCTTGGCTTCGTCGATTTTTGGCACGAATTTGAATGTGGTTTTCGGGGTGACGTTATATTTTATGTGAAGAAATAGGAATGATGTTGTTTTTTATTTTATTTTATTTTATTTTAATCCTAGTATTATATTCAGTTTGTTGTTCTTGCTGATGTAGCTTTGGTTTCTTTCCCTCGTGGATTTAAATAAATTCGTTCTCTTGGGGCTTTAGCCTCCCTCTTGCACCAAAAACAAATGATTAACTTGTTTTAAATCTATTTTTATTTTTAATTATTTGTATAGGAAACACTGAAAATAACTTTTTTTTTCTCTCTATTATTTCCTGTACAAATATTAAAAACAAGAAACATATTGAAACACAAGGTGGCAGAAGTAAATATAGGAAATAAAAACACAAGTAAACACTCCTTGTATTCTTACCATCATTACATATTTAAAAATTCACTTACTATTTATTAGTACATAATTTTATATATCTATGATGATAAAATATTTTAAAGAAACATAATGTGAGATTTTTTTTATTAGGTTAACTTTATACATACAATTGAAAATATTTTAAAGATAATTTATTGGTGAATTTAGTGTTTTGGTTGAGATCACATATATATTTTTTATGGAAAATAATCTTGTTTGAGTTGAGTAGAATTAATATGCTCTCATTTGAGTATTTGATGTAAATATACACCTAGAACTCAAATTCGAAACCACTTAAGTTAGAACAATCTCATGTCAATTGATCTACAAATAGATGGTGAAATTAGCTTACTGATTAATAAAATATACTATACATTTATTATTAATTTGTTAAGTATTAGTTTAAACAAATTTGATTGCAATTTAAATAATCAAATTTAAATATTACAAAATATTTAACCAACATGCCATTAGTTCGATTGTAATTGAGCTCGAGTCCTTTAAGCAAGTTCTCGATCGAGTTCGAGTTTTGTGAATATAAAAAAAACAACTAAAAAGAAAAATCTTAATAAAGTTGGTTAGTGAGATGTTTCGACAAAACTGGTAAACATTTTGTAGTAATGTCATGGTGACAAAAAAAATAACCTTATTAACAAGTGAAAATATATTTTCAACTAATCAGGAATCGTGATAGATATGACTTGAAGGTAGTTATTATAAAACTTAATAAATTTATTATACATTACAATGTAAAATATTTTTACGTTATTAATACATACAATATATTCACACAAAAAATACATACACTATTTTTGCTATAAATTATATATAAGGGAATTTGTAGATGAGGATTTGGAGATCTCTTTCTAATACTTAATTTTGAAATAAATTTTGACTCTTTTAAACATTATATGTAAAATGATAAAATAAGGTCGAAAGATAATTTATGACATACAAGTAATTTTAAATAGGTATAATAACCATATTTAGGTACTTAAAGAATACATGTGTTAATAAATTTGTGTCATTTCTTTTTTGATCCGTAGAAATCGAAGACGTATATAAGATGATTTTTTAACAACTCATGCATCTTGCTCACCAACTAAGCTAGATCCCCTCCATAGTTTGTGTCATTTGAACTTCTTATGCCTTTAATAAGATATTTATTTACACTACTATAAAAAGAAAATAAAATAGTAGTTTTATGTCCTTGTAATTCTTGAAACCGATGAATTAACACATAAAACATAATTTTTAAAGAAATATAATGTAGTAGTATTTTGTTTAATTGAGTTATTAAGTTAATTATAAATTAATTAAAACTATTAATTATTAAAAAATTGAATAAAAAATTATTAATCATAATTTTCCATAATATTGTGCTCCTCTTCTCCATAAACACCTTTTCGCCTGAAAGGTGTAGATTAAATATTTAGCTTTGTAGAGCTTGAAGCTAAGCCTGAGACCTTTGGGGGTTAGATTGAGGGGAGTACAAATTTGAAGTTTTGGTTCTAGGAGTGCTAGGCTAAGCGTGGAAACACACTAGGCTGAGTGTGAGTCCTCCAAAAAGGGTTTGAAACTATGTGTGAGGGGTTATGTTTAGAGATTATGTAGGTATACTTCATTACTTTCTATGTATTACCTTTGAATGATTGTTGGAATGTTAAATTGGTACATAATTATAAGGTAGTGATTAGTCTATGACTATTTTATTGTTGAGAACATTATATTATATTGTTGTTCAAATGTTTATACTTTGATGAGATGAAGATATACTATTGATGAGATGATGATGAGATTTGATATTGGAACCGTCCATATGTATTAGAAGAGTTAGTTATCCAAGTTGGGAAGATTTTTATTGAAAAATGGTATACTTGGGAGTGTGGATTTCATGCCAGAGAATCCACTAAAGTGATTTTGGGGTCACCTAGTTGGATATCTTGAATATCATCTTGGTGTTTTGACTCTGAATAACATGTCAAAGTGTTGAAAACTACTTCACAAGAGGTCTAGTGACTCTTTTAGTGTATAGAGGATGTGTTATTGTTGTCGTGATTGTGGTTGTGGGTTATTGAGATGTGTTTGAACTCATAAGTTAGGACATACGAGATGGCAGGTACAAGATGTCGTATCTAAGAATTAGGGGATTCCAAATGTGTTGTCAATGGAAAATGATGAGTGCACATAAATATTCTAAATAATGTGTGTGCACAGTTAGTGGCAGTGCATAGTTGTTGTTGATTATCGATAAACATGTAAGTTGAGGGTGCTTGGTGGGATCTCAACCTAATGTTGGGATTTTTGTGGTGACTAACGAGAATGAACCTATAGAATAAATAAGTGGGTGAATCCCTATAGATGTAAGGGCTTTCAAACCTACAAAGGTAAGTCAATACTTGTTTATTTTCGATAAAATCGTACTTCCTTCATAGGATCAGTTCAAGAGACTCTTTGAATGTTCAAAGTGTAAAACTATGTTAGGGGGTAAGACTCATGGGAGACCACCCATATGATGTAGAAAACTTCATGGAGTAGAGTTTGTTGTTGATGAAGACTGTTGATAGTTGATGTTTGATGTCACATTGTGATGTTTGGTTATTGAGCTATGATATTATGGTTTGATGATACTTATTGATGTATATGTAGGAGAGTACTTTTATATAAATTGAATTTTGTGATAAATTTATGGTTATTGTATGCATTATTTTTTTAAGTATATAAAGTTTAGCTTTGTTTCCTTTTTCCTTGACTGAAATTTGTTTATGTTATGTGCATAGATGAGTCTACCTTAGGGATATTATGTAATTACCCTGTAAAAAGATGTCATGCTTGATAGAAAAGTGATGTGAGCCCTAGTTGGTTAGTTTAGAAAAATAAAAGATTATACACATTTTTAGCCAATGTAATAATGAAGTGAGATATTCTAGTGTACTATCAAGAATATGAAGATCATGTTTAGGTGTCATGCTACACTAGTGGCCTAAAGATGGTCAAGGTGATCAATTATAGGTGTCTAATTAAAGGTTAAGATATAGTTCAAGGAGATAAAAATGATCATGATATAGGATAATAGTTGGGAGATAGAGTGCTTAAAAGAAAATGAGGAGCTGTGAGTATTACAAAAATGATCTTTATAATAGAGAGTCAATCTAGAGTCCTTAGAGCACTTACAGAGATATTATATCTTACCCCCTTTTAGTTTTATGTTTTTTAGAGGTTAAATAAGTGGACGTACTCAAGGAAAAAACTTGGATTTTGAACTGGTTGACTTGAAGGAATATGCTTGTAGGTTTTTTTTTTTTTACCTCTCAATGTATAGGAGTAAGTTTATATTCATGTATCCTTGGTTATATTTTGTAAGGCACATAAGTACCAAAAAGTTTTGTGTAAGTTTTATTCATAGGTATTCATTAAGTTTTGTTTTTGCATAGTTAATCTTGATATTCTTATATACTAAGTTTTCAAAACTTAGTAAATAAGTAGGAAAATGGTATCATTATCTAGGATGTTACCATGCAAATGGGATATAAGTCATCCATGTTGAAGTTGCATTGCTTCACACTTTTATTATATTGGAGTTGCAGGTCTGTATAGTGTTTAAGTATAGTGTATGGGTAGAAGAAAGGTGACACAATAAAAGTTTGAACTTTCAATACATATGAGCATTGTATCTAACTATTGAAGGCTTGAATGTTTTTCAATTGAGCTAAAAAAAAAGTTGGCGAGTTGATATTGTGTTCACAAATATAATACTCTCTTCGATATTCTTTTATAAGACACAAGTAATTATATTGCCAGGATTTTGCCTTTTAGAAAACTAATGAAGCATTAAATATTTTTCCTATCTAATCCCCTTAATAGAAATTGTTGTTATAATATATTAGGATGTTACATTGTATATTTTATGAAATTTAAAGTATTAACTACATTTCTTAATACCCGTGTCGAAACTTAAAACACTGTATAAAATAGAATGGAAGGAGTGTATTTTTTTTCTCAAAACTACTCCAATAATAATTTTTTAGGGATACCCCATAACATTAATGAGACATGCTTTTATTCTTTTTTTCAATTATTATTACTAGTTTGAATTCCTTTAATATTTTTTTATCGTTAATATATTTCATGTTGTTTCCTTGGTTTCTTTATATGATCTTGATGCACAACTTTATGTTTTGTTGCCTTGATTTTCCTAATCTGGGTTTTGTATAGCTTTGATAGATTTGGCATCAAGGTTTTTCTTTGTCATGTGCAACTATGCGCATGTTAATCAATTTTGATTAGTTAATCCATTTTGTTTTCTTAAAAAAATTCTCTCTCTTCTATTTATTTCACAAAGTAGTCTCTCTTTTCATTAGAAAATTATACTCCTTTTTTATTTTTATTTTTTGCCTCTTCGTATTTTTTTAATAATCATTAAATGGGGCTATTATAACATAGTATGATCTGCCTTTAAAAACAATCCCTTTTTTTATAAAATATTTTTACTATATTGTATATTTTCTTTGAGTGGATTGACATCAACAATATTATTAAAAAATTGGTTATAATTGCCATTTATATGTGTCATACGACAGTAATAGAAATATTATATGTTAAAAAATTTGTTATAATTGCCCTTCAACGTTTAAATATTCTTTGTATTTTTTTTTTGTTAAAATTGCCATTTATACGTTATACGTTTTCTTTGAGTGGATTCGCATCAACAATATTAATTATAGAAAATATAATTGCCATTTATATGTGCCATACGTCAATAAATAGAAATATTATATGTATTATTTTTACAATAACCCTTTACCGTTGAAAAAAAAATAAGGAGAGACAACAAATAAAATATATTTTCAGTTCTTTAAATTTGTCTAATTAGTTTTTTAGTCCTCCAAAAAAAACTGTTATTATTTTCTCAAATTTTTTAAAACCTACTTTTAGTCTCTCTTTCATTGCATTAATTGTGTCACATTTGTGATAATTTTTCATCATCATAAATTATTTTTAAATTAATTTCTTGGCTTAGTTGTAAACTTTATCACTCAACTTTCATTATTTTACAAATTTTATCATCCAAATTTTATTTTTATAAATTTTGCCATTCAAGTTTTCAATTTTTGTGCATTTTACCATCAGTCACAAAAGATTGATGATTTTGACTTTTAATATCCATTGTAGTTATAACAGATGTAGAATTGTGACTTTTTATATTGTTTATAGTCATAATCAATGTAGAAAATCACATTTTGTTACCAACGTGATGGTAAAATGCACAAACATAAAAAATTTGAATGATAAAATTTGTAAAATGTCAAAAGTTTTATGGTAAAATTTGTAAAAAAAATTTGAGTGATAAAATTCATAAAATTATGAAAGTTGGATGATAAAATGTGAAAAAAAAAAACTTAAATCGTAAAATTAGCAAAATAATGAAAATTTGGTGATAATTTTGCAATTAAACCAAATTTCTTTAAAAGTGATTTTCTGGCAGCCAAAATATTTAAACAAATTAAATAAAAAATTGTGACAATTCAACATTCATGTTTTTTTCTTTACATATTAAGAAAATTTTAAATCATTTTTTTTTTGAAATTATATCAAAATAATAATTTCTGAGGGTGAAAAATCGAATTGTGACAACATGAACCAAAAAGACTAAAAGCAATGTTTCAACAAATTTGAGGAACTAATAAGAGAAAATTTTTTAAGACTAAAAATGCATTAAATAAAAATAATAGTGAAAAGGAGTGTAATTTTCCAGAAAAGAAAGAGATTATTAACAAGATTGTGAAATAAATAGGAGAGAAAGAATTATTTTTTCCAAGAAAACATAATTGATATTAACTAGTCAAAATTATTAAAACTATGTAACTAATTAATGCACAGGATAAAAAAAAACCTTGCCCTATGTCTCTTATCTTTAGGAGGTCTTCCTCTACTAGCAGATTTTTTTGGAAAACTTCATTTATTCTGGTTCTTACCATCATAAGTAGGCTTATATTTCTTAGTTTTTGTTATATAGTTAGATTTAACATCTTATTGTTCCTGTTTTAATAGAGAAAGGTTACAAGTGAGATAGTAGTACTGCAAGACCATTGCTTATAGAAGATTGATTAATATATACTATCAATACATATCATATTACAGTACCTCCTAGCTTTTTCTATTTTTCTTGTTGTAATGTATTTTGAATAATGGGTTTTTATTTCTTTTGTTTAGGTAAAAGTTACATATTTAGGTGATACAATCATCTTGATTCTTGACTTAACAAAAATCCATTTACAAATGAGAGGCTACTTGCCGCTCACGAGCTTTATGAGATAAGGTGGATAACCATTGTAAAGCTTTTCAATAGCAGAATCGATAACGCTATGAAGAATCACTGATATGCTTTAATGGAATCAAAGCAAAAGGAATCCAGAAATAAAAGCTCGCAAGAGCTTATTAAAGTTTCATACACTGAAAAAATGACACTTGCATAAATCTGTCCCAATGGTTCGTTGAGCTCTATAAAGTTTGGATCCATACCATTTTTATAGGCGATTTTCCTGTTGTGGATTCAACTGGAAACGAAGTGATTGACCATTTTTTTATTGTAAAAGTATATGATTAATAATTATATCCATCAAAATCTATAAAATATATAAAATATTTACATTTATGTGTAATATAAACATATTTAAAAAAATAGTGTAGTTTCCCAATAAAAAAAATTGAACAACATTCAAAATGATTAAATGCAAAATAAAAGTAAATAAATAGCATAACGCCACACCAACTTCATTACAATATCAATAAGAGTCTAAAATGATCACATTGGCAAAATTATTAACTATTAGATTCATACATGGATTTAACAACCCATAGTTGTTATTGCTCAAATTCGATAAAGGACGAACTCCCTAATGTTGCTAGAGAAATACAAAAAAAAAAAAAAACCAACTAGTTAAAAATAGTTTGGATCCATTTTGATTCTGAAAACTTGACTTTCAAATAAGATTTTTAGTTCCTCTGTCCAAATCAACAAGTTCTTAGGAGCAACCTATTGAGGAAAAAATCCATCTTCCAACTCTCTTTTTTTAGATTTATCCACAATAAAGTTCCTACTTTGGATGAAAATAGGACGGGGTGCGTACTAGCACTAGATACATGCGAGTATCCATGAAGCATATACTCGTGGATTTTTTAATATCTGTAAATATATGGATGCTTTTATTAAAAAAGTTTTACAATATTTTAAAAAATCCAATTTAACTAAAGTTTTTATTTATTCTACTATTTCTTACCAAAACTAGTTTAAGGGTAAAAATTAAAGTATTCAAATATCTTATGTAATTACTCTATACAATTATACTAATCAAGATTATTCAATTTTAAAACAATTTAAATTTAAAATGTTTCAATCTCATAAGTCCAAATAAAAGTTAATATACTAAAACAATTCAATATAATAAGTAAAAATAAAGTTAAATAAGGTACAATAATTCAATCTCACAAGAAGTACAAACAAAATATTTTAAAATAAAGACATTTAATTTTAAGAGAAATTTTTTTAAGAGTTGTTTCTTTAGTATTAAATTACATAATCGTTGTTATATTAAGTATTTAGTTTTACCCTTTGGTCATATATTTTTATATTAAATAATTAATCAAAATACTAAGAGTCATCGATTTAGATTAAATATATTTGAATTAGTTACAAATCATGTCAAATCAAGTGTCTCGACGAATGAATAGTAAAAACCAAATGAATATTATTGTTGGTTATTTAATTAAGTATAAATAATAAAAAAATGTGTTTTTGTTTCATGTGAGCTGGTGTTTTTTTAATTTTATTCCCTATAACTTTTTTATTTATTTTTAATTTTGTAA
>PYAF01002535.1:680341-693326 GCA_007407185.1 Glycine tomentella
ATTTGATAGTTATATTATATTTTAATTTGAATTTATAAATATTTTAATCTTAATAGTTTATTATTTTTAATTTTGATTTGATAGTTGTTATTAGTTGTTTTCATGTTCTCACCTAAGAAAATGTTTTAATAGGAGTCGTAATCTATATAGAGAAAAAAGAGAGATCAAATTATACTGATATAACTTAAACAACTATTATACCCATTTAATAATTTGATATAAAATATGATTTTTTTTCTTTGTATGTATTATATTTGTATATTACCAAGGTTAGTTGTGTTAAATTTTATCAAAATTGAATATCAATAAGTAAGTAATCAAATGATCCATATTTTAATATATTTTGCAAAGTTTATATTATGTTGATTTTAAATTATATGAATCAGATAATAAATCATTTTTTTATTAATATGAAATTTCGTATATATGAAGTATGTGAAAATAACTAGGGATGGCAAAACGAGCTTGGCCTGCTTAGCCCGCAAAAAATGCGGGCTGGGTTGATAATATCAACCCGCAAATCAAAAGCGGGTCGGGCTGGCCCGCCCCACAAAATTGCGGGCCAAACGCGGGGCGGGGCGGGCCAGCCCGTTGGGCCTATATTATTTAAATATTAAATATTAAAATTAAATAAATATATTTAACATATTTTGAAATAGGTATATTCTTTAAATTTATACTCTTTTGCACTTTCATAATTAACTTCTAAGTTTTAATATTAAAATGGTTATGATAATGATACTTTCAAATAGTCTTTCATTACTAGCATATTACACTTTTTGACAGTTTATAACTGTAAATTTCATTTACAAATGGTGTAATTTTATGAATTATCACATGACATCATTTATTTAGCATTAATTTTAAATCATTTATTTTTATTTAACTTTGTGTTTTTTTAATTATCATATTTGTATTTTTTTATAATTTTTTTTGTATTTTATTTTTTAAATTAACTTTTTTATTTTTTTTTAATTTTTGATGCGGGCTGGCCCGCTAGCCCGCTGGCCCGCATTAAAGCGGGACGGGCTAGCATTTGTAACCCACTTTGCAAAAGCGGGCCGGGCCAGCCCGTCCCGCATTTTTCATGGGCCGAGCCGGCCCGCCCCATATTTTTGCGGACTGGCCCGTTTGCCATCCCTAAAAATAACTTTCAATCAAATGGTAAAGTTTTTAAAAAATATTTAATTAAAAGTTATTAAATAGTGTAATAATTATTTAAATTTTATTGGTGTAATTTGATTTAATATATATATATATATATATATATATGGAGAGAGATATTCTTTATTACTGTGCATATTAAATGCAAAACGGTCCAAAGGAGATAGTGTATCTGGCATTGAATGTTAAAGTTCCGGATTGGTAACCTATTTTGTAACTACAATAAAGCCAATCTTCAAAAGCATATCAGATTTCGCATGTAGGTTTGCAATTCTCAGAGTGTTTAACTGAATGGTAATTGCATGGTATATATACGAGCATTAAACTTTTTTTTCCTTTATTGTTCCCTATTGAATTCATTCAACCTGCTTTATATGTTAATCCTTTTGAATATATATGAATTCCATATTTGTGTATTTTTTTTTCTCTAATCTCTCTGATTCTGGCTTTAATGCAAAAGGGGTGTTCTTTCAACACCTTTGGCTTCTTATTCAATAGCACTTAAATAAACACAAGACCTAATTTGCAGGCTGGGATTAAGTTAGGCCTAAAGGCCATAAAACCATCATTTGCATTTGGAAGGATGCGAGCATTGAGATTGAGGTATTGTCTGTATCTTCCTATCTTAGCTTTCTTGATCGTGTTGGTATGCTTCCTACTATATCACTACCCTAGATCACTTGAAAGGGGAGTCACAAAGGTGGTTCTGCTCAAGCATAGATCAACTGTAAGCATTCTTTAGATTCTTTTAATTTGATTTTTTTTAATTAACATCATTGGACTGATCTGTTTAAACTTATTTGTTAAAAGAAATACTTATTTAATGAAATAAGCAGTTTTATGTTTTTTAGTGTGTTTGTTTAAACTGCTTCTACTTAAAAAAATAAACAAATCTTATATGCTTCTTAAAAATACACTTACATAAAAAACACTTATTTTAAAGTTAATATTTTTTAAGTTTAAACAAACTCACCCATAATTACCACAACTTCTCCCCAATCTATAAATTAATTGAGGCATTGGAGTTTTATTTGGTACCAATTGGTGATTGGTTTAGGTGATAGATGTCTACTTTCTTTAAATTGTGTATGAAAATTTTGTTTCCTGAGAGTGTTAATTTCACCATGTTATAGATGTTCTCATTTAAAAGATCTTCATAATGGATACTTGTGATTTAAATCGAAAAGTTGAAGCTTTATTTGATTAAGATAAAAATATTGAGAAATGAAATTTTAAGGTGAAACAATAAGAGTTATATTCAGGTATATGTAACTTAACCATCTATCTTTTGGAACATATATAAATTATTAATTAATATATAAAAAACGCATACATTCGAGAGCAGTTTTCAAAAACAGAACAGAACAAAAAATATATTTTGTCTTCTGTTAAGGTCAAGTGTTGGGGCGTTATTAACAGCTCTGCAACATGTTTGAGGAAAAAATGTCAATTTATTGTCATTGTTGTATGAACCCGCGGAATTACCACAAGAAACAATAAGGTTATCCTTTTGTTCTTAGAGAATCTAATTGGATGTCATGCGATATGATTTGTTTAACTTATAAACTCAAATAAGACTCTTATTATAAAACATATGTCTGTGTGTGAACATACAAATCAAAAATAATTTTATTGATAGAAAACTACCTTATTGATAATCTGTAAATATTTTGTTATATTTGATATTAATTGAAGAAATTTAAATGCTAATTAAATAAATCAAAATATTTTCAATTAATAAATAATTAAATGAAATACATTGACTTATTTGAATTCAAAAACTTATATACGTTTTATAAAATAAGAAAAACTTATAATAAGAGAAAAATATATATAAAGTAATTTTGCTTTCATTCAAGAGGATTCAATTTTGTTTTTGAAACAAGGATTCAAATTTTTTATTTGGAGTGTATGTATGCAATTCTATTTTTCCATTATCTTTTGATTGTATTAATTTTATACTATATTAATCTTAATTGGAACGAAATCTTTCAAAAGTGATTACCAATTTATTTATTTTTTTCCATCAAAGAGAAAAAAGTATAAAATTGCATTTTCGTATGAACTATACATACATTTTTGCAAATAAATTGATCAAAACTATTTTTTTTCACTCTAATAGTATTGAAAATCGAATTAATGCATAGAAAATGAATGTGTTATCTTACTATTAAGTTTATGAAATACATATTATACAATATAGACTATATTACATTACCTATTTCACTGGAATCATACTGAGTATGTTCATGCATAATATAATTGAGTCTAATCATAGAAGAGATTCTCTTCAAGTAAAACCAACCTACCCTCTTTGTAAGAGCCGTTTAATTAGGATTCAAAATTGTTATAGGTGTGTGTATTGTTTTTTTTCTTCACATTATCATGTATTTTGTTATTACATTATTAAAGAGTTTATATTGAAGTCAACCTTTTTTAATAATGTAAGGACATGTAATTGAATGGACTTTAAGGCTGGTCAAAATTGACTGCTGGCATATGAAATGAGAGCATATACTGAGTAATTTTTCAAAATGATTTTGACTTCTGCTAAGTTTATTTACCATTACTTCCCTATCAGTATTACCCAGAAAATGCCGAATTGGATAATGTACTGTGGAGTGCTCAATTGCCAGACAGAACAGTTATCCTAACCATGGTAGATGAATCAATGGCAAGTCCTGGATCTATCCTTGACATTTTACTACAAAGCTTCAAATCAGGTGAAGGGACCGAAAGATTGCTGAATCACTTGGTGATCATAACCATGGACCCCCAAGCTTTTGAGTACTGCAGCTCCTTGCACCCCTATTGCATCCATCCCTCCATATTTCCACGTCAATTTGTTACCCAAAGAGGGTCCATTATGACAACCCCAGATCTTAATTTATTCACTTGGACAAGAAATGATGTTTTGTTTGAAGTGATAAGATTGGGTTACAACATAATTTTCACGGTATGGCTCCATAAAAGCTTGTTGAGGAATGTTAACAACATACTACTTTCTAACACGTTAATATTAACTGAAATTTATTGACCTACAAATTATGAGTAGGAGCAAGATTGGCATTTCATGAGTTTCAATAAATTTCAGTCATAAGAAGAATATGTTAACGTTTTTTCAAGATTGACGTATAAAATGGTGGATGAATGGTTTATTAATTAACTTGAATTGCACGTCACTTTGATTTTACAGGATGCAGATGTACTGTGGCTTAGAAGTCCGTTTATAAACTTCAATCCAATTAGTGCACTCACAATTTCATGTAGTGATGGACAAAGTGGAAGTTACCTGCAGGATGGGGGGATCTTCTTCTTGAAAGCAAGTGACAATTCCCTTGAATTCTTAAATTATTGGAAACTGACCAAGTTTCTGTATCCAAGGAATCCCGTAGAAGAGTCCTTGTGTACAACAATAAGAGTAATGCAAGATGCAGCTGAATTGTATGGCTTTCATGTTCAGCTAGTAAATACAAGCTCTTTTGGTGAGTTTTGTCAGCTAAATAAGAACATGTTAAGGGAGGCTTATACCATTCAAGCTAACTGTTGTGATGATCTCAAAAGCAAAGTTCATGACCTGAGGATTGTTCTTGATGATTGGATCCGCTTCAGAAAACGTGCATCAGAGGACAATGCTTTGGACAAAACGGATTTGAGGTGGCCACAGAAGTGCTCCATAAGAAACTATACTTAAAATCATATACAGTACTCAAGTGTTCAGACGAATTAATGTTGAAAAAAACACCTTTTAGATCTCCCCCTCCCCCTTATAGCTGAACTGATATGTTACTCTTTAAATCAAGTTTAAACTTTAAATGTCAATGTCTTAGGGGGCATTTAATCAGGTTTTTTTTTTTTTTTTTTGCTTCTATTTCAGGAAGAGCTCTTAAAATAAAAGTAATTTCTTTTAATGAACAAAAGTCTCAAAATGTAAGACACCTGTGGTTTAGACAAAAAGAAAAGTTAAGTAGATGAACTTCTACTTTTAAGGAGAAGTCCAAAAATCTAAACTAGATACTACTTTAGTGAACATCTGCTTTGGTACTTTGTAGTGGATGAGCTGGGGAAAGGAAAATATTAGTTAAAACATCTATCAGTAATATTTTCTTTAGACCATTTTCTTTTGCATTTCAGTGATAGAAGTGATGAAATCTTCCACAGTCCCACTTAATTGATCTACTCTCAGGAAGTCTTAACTGGAGATTATTTCAGAACTAGTGAACATATTTCTCCCAATTTTTCTTCCCTTAAGATACAAACCAGTCAAACTTCTAATAATTGACCCAAACCATGAATAAAACAAGTTGCTTACTTTCCAAGCAAAAAACATATCATTTTCTCTAAAAACTCAACCATATTTTCACACCACCTGCATTGCTTCTCCATGACTAAGTTTTTCAGTCTCAGCTAGAATACCCTGTATCTAACCCTTATTCAGTCTTGTTCCAATGAGGTCAAGGATTTCAGTAACCTCATTGGAGAAAAAACCTAACTCCCCAATGGTCAGTGTTCAATGATAGTATGATCAGTTAAGCCTGTATCCTAAATAACTTAAATACATCTCCAGCTCAAATTGATGAAAAACCAAGCATGACAAAGACCATAGACGTTAAGGGGGGGCAGGGGAAAACAGAAAAAGCCTGAGAAGTTAATCACTACTGCAAAAACAGCATTGGCAGTTATAGGTATGGGATACTGAGTCCAAAGTCCAAACAATAGCAGACTTTAGTATAATTGGCTTTTCTAACTAGCTCAATCTCTCTCATTTAGAAGATATTAAGCTAGGGAATTCAATACCAAAAATATTTCAGTGTCCACTGTCCAGTGAATAGACATTTTCTCTTAACACATAAATTTTCCTTCCATGCAAATATTTTTCTTACATGACAAGTAACTTTAACATGACTGATATATTCAACATTATAAAGGGATTCTAAATTGATGCAAGAGGGGACAAAAAAAACACAGACTGCATCCAGATTTCAGAAAATCAAGGGCATAACAAAATTTAGATGCACAATGAATAAATAGCATAACTTAAAATGAAATGTGAATAGAACAGTACAATAACTGCATCCAAGGAATTGATTTTGCATAACAGAACTCTCACGCATAAAAAGCCTCTCACAATAAAATGTGAAGAATAGTACAGAATGTGGGTGGATCATGCGGTTGAAATATATGGAGCGTCTACTTCTGGAAGATCCCAGTTATCATTATCCTCTTCCTTCTTGGTTGGTGCAACATCTGGCTTGTTTTGTGGTTGAAATCTTGATTGAAAGCGCCTGAAAATGATGCAAGAAAGACAAATATTAAAGGGTCTGGCTAACCAGTGCCCTTAAGACATTTTTATTTAAGTTCCTTCACCAATGCCCTTCGAACACTGAATCTGACACTACACTTTAACCCAAAACCTTAAGACTCAGGTTTATGGGTCTTGCGTTCACTTATATGGTGCTCAACCTTCCCATTCCTACAAGATGTGTGACTTTATCTCTCTTGTACTCCAACACACTAGTTAGTATTCAACAATTATAAATTGCGTGCAAAAATGGCTGCACTGAATCGGGTTCTAGATCAAAACTATGCATTAGCCCTACTTAAGTTATCTTGTTTTTCAACTCTAGGAAACATGAGAATAATAGGTGATGTTTCCTTGAATCCATTTTTCTTCCTGAGATAAATCCTAATTAATTTTGTCACATTACCAAATGAAGTAGGGACTTATCTATAAGACTGTAACTAGGTGGTACTTTTATAATATTAATCCAATATATAACATATCACCAGAAAGTTAAAGAGCAAATTAATATTTTGGTCCCTAAAGTGTATCGCACTCTCGCATTAATCTTTAAAACTAAGAAAAATTTAGATAAGTCCCCATAATTCCTAGTTGGTTCATCTATGTCCATAAACTTAATCACTTTTTGATATTTTTGTCCATAACTCCATATGTTAGTAATATATTAGGATAAATAGCCAAATTCATCTCCGAAAGTGTGATGCGGGACAAATTGGTCCTTGAAAGATGAAAAATATAAATTTATTCCCTAAATGTGTCATCTTTTTACATGGACTAATTTGGCTATTTATTTGAATATATTATCACTTAAGTCACCTATTTTTCTTTTAATTTTAAACTAACTCGATTGACCAGGTTTTGTTTAAGTAATCATGTTATTAGTGGGAAGTGGGAAGTATTCACCGACTTGACCATGACTAATCTGCACCAAAAAGATCTGACTCATCACATTTGGTAGAGTCTCTCCTCTAAGCATTTTTTTTTCCATCAACAAGATTCAAACTCAAGACCTTCTTCCCAATGACAGGTTAGTTGATTGACTGATTCCAAACTTACTTAGAATTTCCTTAATTTCAAAGATGAATTAATATAACAACACTATACACTTTCAGACTTTTCAGTATTAAATGGATAGTGTACTCGAAAAAAGTTAGAAGCAATGAAGGAAAGAAGGAATGAACCTGCTTCTGCTTTTACGCTTGGCAGCTTCGCGGGACTTGCGCTTCTTCTCCTCCTGCTTGTTCTCGAAGAACCGTCTCCTCTTGCACTCCTGAATGACTCCGGCTCTCATGACCTCTCTCCGGAAGCGGTTTAGCAGCCTCTCCTCCGGCTCATTCTCATCCACCACCACCTGGACGTTGTACGCCGACTGGAAGAACAGCGTCTTCGCGTGCGCGTGGGACGGGTTCGCCACGGCAGACAGCTCCGCCACCGAGTGGTGGTCCTGCTGGTGCTGGGCGCGCAGTTTGTGAAGTGGGAAGCGAGTGATGGGAGGAGGGTGTGGCTTTGATGGGAGGAGGAAGGAGAAGAGGGTGGAGAAGGAGGATGAGGCTGCCATTGACGTTGTTCTGGAATGTGAGGTGGGAACATCATTCGTGGACACTTTGCACTTTTGTTTTATCATTATTCGCTGTCGGAATAATTATAAAATAATGAGTAATTAGCCAAGTTTGTTCCGAACTGATGTCATAATAAATTTATTCTTCCATATAAAATACATGTTTAATTTTTGAATTTATCATCATCGTTGTCAGAATAATGATAAAATAATGAGTAAGCAGTCAAATATGTTTGAAAAGTGTTAAGTAATAATAAATTGATCCAATAAAAAATACAAATTTTATCTTTAAATGTTTAAAAATATAACAATTTTAGTCTTATCATTAAATTTATCACCATTTTTTATATTTAAAAAATAAAATTAATTTATCAATATCTCACATTTTCACTTTTTCAACGAAAAAATTTAACTATTGATCCAATCACTTTGGACAATTGCTTCTTGCATCCTATATTTGCTACCTATGTCTCCTTTATATTTTCAAATTCGTCAAAAACTGCAAACCATCGTTGTTCTGTTTTTCTCCATCGTTACCATAGTTGCTCCATGTTCCTTTATGTGAAAGCCTTCAACAATCAATTGATTGAACACAAGTTGTTAATATATTGAAATTAAGGTTGAATTGTGTTTAATACTTGACAAAAATAATTATTGGTTAAGTTTTATTCTTTGACAAAAATAATTATTGGTTAAGTTTTATTTATCTATCAATTAAATTTTGGATTAATCAAAATCTCTTTTCCTTATGAACCAGAGGATTGAGGAAAAAAAAAACCTTCGAGACCATAGTTTCCCTCCATGGATCACATGTTCGTTGCTTTCCAAGGTTTATTTTAGATCCGATTATAATTCTAGATTGAAGAATCCATAATTAAAGGGCATTTGTGTCCATTTGAGAGTTTCTTAGGCGGTGCAGGCAGCAAAGGCCACCTGTTTGTTTCCTTTTGGGCCATAGACCTTGAAGAATGTGAATGGCCCATTTCTTATCCTTTTTCGTTTTCTTTCTATTATCTGGATGAGATTTTTTTTAAAAAGGAGCCCTAATATACTCTCTAACACATTTTTTAATTAATGAAAAATTAAAAAATTACTGTGAGTTCATGAAGGTCCTCACGTTTTTGTATTTTTTTAATAAATTTTAGCTAATAGTATAAAGTGTGTTAGAAAAAGTAAAAAGTATATAGTTAAGGAATTTTAAAATAATTAAAATATATTTTTTGTTTCTGTACAATTTTCAAAGTTTGGTTTTAGTTTTTATATAATTTTTTTTGTTTTCGTTCTCACAAAATTAAAATATGTGATATTTTGATCCGGAGTTAGGTTTGATTATGTTTGAATTTACTTGGCGTTCTTTTTTATATTAAATTTTAAATATAATTTTCTGGGAGTTAAAGCCACCACAAAATATAAAAAAATCGTTACAAATTTTCAAATCCTTCTTCAAACTCCATTCAACATGGTGTTAGGATGGGCTTAGGAAGATCAAAGTATATCCTAAAATTAAAGTGGTTAAAGGATTATATTAGGTGAAGTTAAATATTTTCTATTATAATTTTCGTTTATGTATGCCTAGAATAACATGATGTTGACATTTGGATAAATATTATCTATGAATTAATACCATTTAGGACTACATAAATGTATTTCCCTTTACCTATTATAATCAATAAAAATATCTGAGTTGTTATTTTATCTTTTACATAGCTTGCCTATAGTCTTTTATGGTGTTTTTGTAGGAGTAGAGTATCATAGTATCAACTCTCTATCACATGGTCAGCATACTTAACATAGCATACTTAACATCTGAAAAGATAAAAGGCTTAATATAATTTTGGTTCCCCTGGTTTCCCCAACTCGCGATTTTGGTCTAATCCTCAATTTTGTCAATATTTATTTGTTTTATTTTTACAATTTAATTAACTAAAGCATTTTTAATGGTACCTTAAATGAATATATTAGGATAGGGTTTAATTGAATCAAAATATAAAAAATAAAACATAGGTAAAATTGAGGATTGAACAAAAATTGCGGATTTTTAAAAATAAGAGAACTGAATATTTCTATTTTAAAATGTGGAATCAAAATTCTGGATTTTTAAAAAGAAGGGGATTAAATTGTATTTAAGCCAAAGATAAATAAATATAAAATTTTAATACCTTATAACAAATTTAATATAATAATAAAAATATTTATACTATGTTTTTTAAAAAAAGGTTAACTTGTTAGGTCTAACATAATTTTTGAATGGTCTAAGACTAATATTTTTAATTAAATATGCTTTAATAAAACTCTTGACCTAATTTATTTTTTGAAAAAGTTTGATCTAGTCGAAGCTTGATATAAGCTAAGCCATAGATTTTTATCAAGTGATCTGATTTATTCACACCCTACTTATGAGACATATTAATAGTTTGACACAATTTTATGGTGTGAAAATAAGAATGTATTTTGTGTTAAAATAAAAAATGAATTAGACTCTAAAGTATTAATACTAAGTTGGTGGTGAAATTTTTGAATTTGCATAATATTATATTATTTTGTTAGAGATGTGCATTTTATACGAGGATGAGTCCTTATACATAAGTAAAGTTGTGTCTATATGATTTGTTGGTTATAGACTCGAATATAAATAAAGTCTCTTTATATATGTAAGGATAATATTATATATAATATTTCTCTCTTTTATCTTCTTATAAAGATACAAGAAATCTATGGACAATAGGATATATACTATATATTTTATATATAAAATAATATTTTTCAAGTCAAATAAAACTTATATCAACCATAAAACTTTTTTTTAATATTTGAAGTAATAGCATATTAAAGATTTGAATTCAAAACTATTGAGTTATATAAATGTTCGGAGATAAACAATGTTATAGTTTGAAACTTTATTGTCACCATTATTAAATTAAAAAAATCTTATTACTCTTTACAAAATAATTAAATTTACTTTAAAATGAAACTTATTTGCAAAAATATGATCAGAACTACGCAATAAAAACTGTAGAAATCGTCATCAAATGCGTATTCATTTTAAACACAAATATAATATAAAATGTGGAGGATTTTTAAAGCACTAATATATTGTCCTTTGTGTGAGAGACGTGATGGGAGGTTCACTTCACGACGAAGAAGAGACGAGGTTTTTTATGCACTTTATTAAACTACACAGTTTTCACTACTTCTTATGATCGAGCTCCCTTTGAGAAACTAGGGCGAATAAATTAATCTTTCTTTGCTCCAATTTTGAAGCATTCCACGACGAATTTCAGCAGCCCAAAGTGTATTGGTTTAGGTAAATGATCAGTACCCTTTAGAGTAGTGTTTGAAATCATTTAATAAAGAATTATTTAATAGTACCCTTTAGAGTAGTGTTTGAAATAATTGGAAAACCAATTAGAGGAGCAATTTGTGGTTAATTAATTGGATATCATACTTGAAGAGTTTCCTAATTATCATTCACTTTTTAATTAATTTATTGGCAATGCAGAAAAACTAACAAAGCATTAGATTAGATTATACTTCAGTCAATCCCCTCGAAATTATTCGCTGTTATTTCACTCGTCAATTGCTATTAAAGGTGACTTTAGATAAATATATAGCTAAAGGTTTTTATGGTATAGTTTTCTAAAATGATCCTTTGAAGCTTTTTTATCTTTTAAGAAAATTATTAAAAATAAAACTGATCCGCGCTCGTGGTTTTAAAGAAAAAGACCACACTGATTAGTGGAGTCACAAGTCACAACTGAACATGACCAAGATTAATTAAAATAAAAACATCATTCCAATTTTTTTATAAAAAGTTTCAAAAATTTATTGGTTTGATGATATATATACAAATTACAAATTATTAACTATATCTACTCAAAACTTTTATGCATCTAATGTGATATCTAAAAGTTGACCAGCATCCGACGTCAAATATTGGAAAAGGAGTAGCCATGCCACTTAATTTTTAATTTTAATTTTAATCACATCCATATTAATCAGAAATTGAAATACATCAGTCTAATTGTCGGAAGCTTATTAATCAAGTTCACATTATATATATATATATATATATATATATATATATATATATATACGAAGTCAGATTTATTTATTAAATAAATTAGGTTAAGATTTTAAAAAACTAATTATTATGATTAAATTTGAAGTTATTCAAAAATTATTTTGTATTTAATAATTAAATTATTTAAATAAATACTATTATTGTTGTTATTTAAGTACTTAAATTATAATACTTTGAAATTATATATTTATTGATTTACTGGCATGACACAATTATATTTATATATGATTTGAATTTTGGGCAAGAGACGTTTAATTATAATTAACCAGCTTTAAGCCTGTGGATTCCACGACACAGATCCCTGTCAAAAGTGTTGAACTTGAACCGCAATAGAAACCATTAAGAACGAAAAGAGCGATGGCTTTTTTTATTCCCTCTAATTGCGTCAAACATTTGATTCCCTATGAGAAAATAAAAGAAATTAAAATTAATCAAGAAATTATAATATTGGATAATATCGGCCTTGATAAAAATTTAAATAAAAATACTTTAAACCTGTTTAGTAGAAATTTTTTTGAAAACACTTATAATATATATCCAAATAAACCTTTTATCTTCTAAATTAAATGAAGCACTCTTATATGTTTAACAAAATTAACTTTAAATCTGAAAATTTAATTAATAGCTAAAAGTTAAAAATTGATAATTGAAAATTTTAAATTAACTTATTAAATGTGCTCACAAATATTGAAATATAACTCTAAATATAAAACATAAATGAATATATTTATATGATATTTTTATATTAATTTTAATTTTATTTTATGAATAAAAATATATTTTGAAGTGTTATATTATTTTAATTAATTTTAAATTCTTGTAAATTTTTTTATAGAATTTTTTTCATTAATTTTTTAGTTTCAATTACTACTTCCGTGTT
>PYAF01002535.1:693426-721691 GCA_007407185.1 Glycine tomentella
ATTTTAAAAATATTATTTCAAATAACATTTTAAAAACGTTAAAACTATTAAAAATGTGTTTATTGAACATTCATAATTTTTTTAATTAATAAAAAAAATAAAAATTAACTAAAATAACTTCTCAAATATAATCATATCTAAACATTTTAAACACAAATATACTAAAAGTTTGTTTAAATAACACCATAATAAATTATATTTCACAAAATCATGTTAATATCATGAAAACACCTTATAAGATATCAAAATTAATTCTATATGTGACCGTTTTAGATAACATATATATAGGAGAAAAGAAAAAGAAAAATTAAAGAGCAGAAATCTCACACACACACACATATATATATATATATAATTCTTTACATCTATGCATTGTTATGTATAAAAATACACCAACAAACACCTTTTTTGGATGCATGCAAGATTAGTTGAAAGAACACCATACCTGATGAATAAGTCTATAAATATCATAGGTTATGAAGAGTTAAAGTTAGAAGAACCACTTTGAATTTGAATCTCTTATTCTCTTTAACCTTTAAGTTTTTTTTTTTTTTTATATTCTAAGTTCATAAAAAACTCTAAAACACTTTTTCCATCCTGAAAGAAAAATTCAAAGATAATATGTTTAAGTTAGATATTCGTGCGATAGTCTTATATGTGTGCAATCAAATGTTAACAAATATTATGGTTTGTTTAAAGGTAGAAGTGATTTGATAGATAAAGAATATTTGGATTTTAAAAGTTTGAGGACAAGCTTATTTTAAAGTTATAAGTTGAAGTGAAAAATACTTGTAATTTTTCTTGAAAATTAGTACATAGAAATTTGAATATTTGATGAATTATCAAGAATTAAACGTAATATCAATTTAAATTTCAATGTATCTTATTTTTATCTCTTATGTGTTTAACCAACAACAAAGAATTTAAATTTGATTTTATTTCTAAAAAGTGTTTACGAAAAATCTGTTAAGAATTTAACTTGTCAGCACAATCACCGCCCTATTTGAGAATATGAGTTGTCGATCACAAAATATTGGATAATTTTACTTCTGAACACTCTTGTATCTTTTATTGATCTATCAAAATTAATTCAAATAATAAATATTTGTTTCTCGATTTTATTTATAATATTTTTTTTTTATAAAGATCGTACTGAGATTAAAACTTATAATCTTAATTATACATATTATTTAAATCTTTCAGTTATTAATAATTCTATTGAATTTTATTTACAATATTTTACTGAATGTCCTTCTAACGTGAAGTGCCTAACAGGTGCTTTAATTTACCCGTGAAGCAGCATCATAACTAGCAATAGCAGGTTGTAAAAGTTTACACTATTTCGTTTTCGTCCTTAAAAGTTATAGAAGTGTCGGTCCATATAAGTTATTGTAATTACGAAACAGAATTTGGTGATAAATTTTTTTATAGTCCCCGATTTATTTTTCCCTGATTTTTCTGTTATCAAGCATCTGATGGTATGGTAATAAGAGAACTTAACTATTTTAACTGGAACAATCCTTATAAATTTCTTATATTGTCCTTTCTCATTTATCTTTTCTCACTTATCAGTATTTGAAATGCATCAACTGGATCTCTCTTCCATTTTTGTTTTTTGGTTTCTTCACCCTGATTGTTTATAACTATCTTTTCATTTTTTATTTGAGAAGGAAAGTATTAAAAACATATATGTTAACTATGTTATTTTATTATGGAAAGTAATGTAAAAATTGTAAAACAAAGTATTGCATAAATAATAATGTAGGTACATACACTGAATGTGGAAAAGGAACGTCAAATGTGGTTCAAAATATTGGATTTTCTCTTTTCTAAGATTTTTTTTCTTGTCTTGATTCCCTTGCAGAGATTCTTTCCTTTCTAATGGCTTCCCCTATTTCTTTTTTATTTTCCTTTCTTCTGTTTCCACCTCATCATATCTACTCTCTAGTACTTCTCTTCTTTGTTAGTTCATTCGAAACTAGTTTTTCCACCAAATCAATATTAGTCATGAGTCACTCTGCCAGCAGCGAAAGGGCTAACTCCTTTAGGTCTACTTTAGCATAGATCTTGCATAGAGAATTGTAATTGTTTATATTATATATTATCATTACATCTTTGTATTCTACATTTCATTTTGTTAATTTCTCGTTTGAATAATAGATCTAATTTTGTTTCATCAATGTTGTCTACAACAATTTCTTATCGTATGAGTAGGTGTGCCAGAAATTATTAGTTTATTTAATTAGTTATAAAAAAAGTGTGCTTACTAGTATTTATTAAAATATAAAGCATCTAACAAGATAAGTTATTTTATATAAGAAAAACTAATAAATAAATGAAAAAAGTGATAATTTTATAAAACTAATCTTATTATTAATACTAAAAATGAACTTATTAAGGACACTAATAGAAAAATAATAGTTAATATTATATTAAAAATTAATATAATATTATTTTAGGATAATATTTTTTTAAAAAAACAAGACATCTATTTTGAGAGTGAGGAAGTATTAAAATATTTATTTTCTCATCAAAATCCATGACAGCCCATTTGATTAATAAATTAAGTTTCATCACATAATTTGAGGGTGTAAAGATAACTCCCACTAAGGATAGTGCAGAAGGAATATGACCTTATAGACTTACCAAGAATCATGCAAAGTACGTTCTGCGTTTGCTGTTTTAATTAAATTTTGTTTTGTATATACGTGTCTGGCGCTGCTTTAAGAAATTGCATTGATATACTCTCTGATCAAACCATGATATAAATAAAAAATATATTAATAAGTTTCTGTTTGCTGACTCCATTTCCAAAAAAGGGAAAGAGTACAAGTCTGTAGGTCCACTCTTTCTTTTCTTTGAAATTGTATTCCTCCTAAGTTAAAGGTAAACCCTAATTAATTAATCAATGGATAAATGGCGCACCGTACTTTCTTCTTCCTTTTTGAATAGTAAGATGCCACCAATCAACAAAATTAGTGGTCAATTAAATGTTCTGGTCAGATTCCCAATTTCACCAACAAACATATTTTAATTTATATAGTATGGCCTTGCGCAATTCGGAAATTATGAGAATCATTTGTATTATTTTACAAGTACAATTATCGCCTAAGTGCATTAATGTATAAATTATGGTTTATTTATTATGTAAGGTTGGCTTTGGCCAAAGCTATTGGCCAAAGGAGAGACTGATTGCCCTATTCTATAATTCCTCCCTCGACCTACCGACCCCAATTCCCTTCCATTATTCTACGTTTTCAAAAGAAGTTTCTATCTGATTTTTTTGACGGTGTTCTATCTGATTTGAAAAATATTGCTTTTGTGTATTTTATTAGAGCACTATATCATTTTTCGTAACTTGTTATCATCAATCTATTTTTGTAATACGTGTGTGTTGCCAAGTGTATATTCAAATGGTTGCAAACATACTCTTTATTTTTTTTCTCTTTAAAAAATAAAATAAAAGTATGAAAAAACTATATTTATAATAATATTTTTAACGAATTCAAAATTATAATTTATTAACATTTTCATTTTAAAAAACAAGCAAGTAGAAGCATAATAATTGTCAAACTTTCATGGTTAAAGATTTTTTTGCTTGTTTTCAAACTTAAAATACTTTAAGATTAATTATAAGAAAAGAAAAATAAATAAGATATAAACAACATAAATTAATTTAGTTCAATATTTTTTAATCAACATTCAACATTAAAGTAACAAGAAGGTGTAACAGAATTATAAGATTAGTTGAGTGATAAAAGAAAAAAAGAGGAAGAAAAAGATCACGAATTTGATTCTTATTTTAATAATTAATAGTTAATATTTATCAATAAAAAATATTATTTGTGGGACATGGGCTAGCCATTAACTTGTGGGCTATATGTTCCAAAGGTAGACGTATATAACCTAGCCCATGTTTTATGTGGTACAGGTACCTCCCATAATTTAAGTTGTGGGCTTTTGTAGGGTAGATTTAAATGGACGAGATGGCCCTTATGCCTAGTTCTAAACGGAACCACGTGATGTATGTGCATATGTGTGGAAGAGAGCGTAATGTGTAACACCCTAAGTTGTGACCTAAGTTGTGAGAATTGAGAATATGTATTAAGAAAGGAGAGGGTAAGGCATTATTAGTTTTTATTGATGTGTTATATCTCATTGCATGAGATATGGAAAAGCGAGTAAGGCAAGTGAAGCCTTAGTGATGTTGTGCACCATGATGGCATCGATGCAAAGAATATTAGGGTTTCCCATGAGGCATGTTGTGGAGACTCATTCTCATTTGTGATTGCCTTGTTGAAAAGTTAACATTGTACTAGTCAAGGGGACTCAGCCAGATTTATAGGAACCAAGGAAGATGTCCCTAAAGAACGATTTCCAATGAAGGAATGTCATGTATATAGACAAACACAACTTTTGATTGAAATGACCAAGTTACCCATGATGTATTATAGAGATATTTATAAACTTTTTAATAATAAAATTATGTATATTGGGAAATAAAAATACAACAGATGCTTACATAGATGATAATGAATCATTTCTTTTATTATGAAGAAATAAATAAAATAGGAAACCTTTTTGAATTTAAGGAAATAATGTTGAAAACAAATTATTTCAAATAACACACATTATTTTTATATTTATTGATGTAATATAATATATCAAAAATGGAAATATAAAAATGACATTAATTTGAAATATTATCAAACTTTAAAACTTAGTTTAAATTTAAATTAACATTAAATAAATTTAAACATATTGTTTTGGAGAAAAAAAATATCTAAGGATAAAATATATTTTTTTATCCGTCTAACTTTTTTGTTTGATATTAATTCCTAAAAAAAAATCTCCTATTTTCATTTCTCTGATTTGAAAATATTCCATTTTTTATTCTCAAAATAATTATAATTAATATTTAATAGCAGTTATAAATAATAAGAAAATATATTTTGCTGACTAAAAATATAATATTTTTAAATTAGAAGAATGAAAATAAGATATCTTTTTAGAGAATTAGAATTGAATACTATTATTTCTATAATATAAAATTATCAATATAGATTTTATCTTATAAAAGTAATAGAAAAATACATTAAATTATGTCAAACTTTCAGTTACAGTTTTGCCATGGTAATAATTATTTAATTTATTTTAATAGTTGATAAAAAACTGTAAATAAATTTGAAATTTATAAAATTTGTGAACCTAGAGTAGTTTCCTATACAAAATCAAAGTAAGTTCACTAACAAGATTTCAATAGATTAAAATACAATTTTGTTTTTTTCTATTTTTTCCAATTTGGTCTCCCAATTAAGAAGATATTTAGTCCCTTAGTTTTCAAAAACTTGCAATTTTGGTTAAATTTTATTATTTTGCCTATATATATTTCTTTTGTTTATTAAATTTTAATTAATTAAATCCTTTCTCAATAGTAACTTAAATGAATATATTAGGAGTAAAGGATTCAATTAGATAAAAATAAAAAATAAAACATATGCTAAATTAAATATTGTTTAAAATTATAAATTGTTGAACACCAGAAGATTAAGGACTTGTTTGTCTAAAATTTAAAAAGTACTTTTAAGAAGGTGTTTTTAAAAAAGTGATTTTTAGAAGCATATTTTTAGAAACAAATAGGATATGCTTCTTAAAAAAATAAAAAATTACTTTTTTTATGTACAAATAATTTAAACAAATATATCAAAAAAGCAAACAACTACTTATTTTATTAAAAAATATTTTTTAACAAATAATTTTAAACAAACATCTTAAATGTATTTAATTAATCTCAAAATAAAAAACTAAAATTACAAATTGGATAAAATAAGAAAATACAATTTTTATTTAAACCTAAAAGATTTTAAAAGAATAAAATCACATTTTACTCAAAATATAAATAAAATAAGAATAAAAACAATTCACACGTGACTTAACCAGAAAAAATTAAGTACAGGGGGAGAGAGAGATTGAGCCGCCAATGTCCCTTTCTTCTTTCTAATATTTTTTTTTAATAATTTTCTTGCATTCTTTATTCTTTCACATTGGACTGCTGTAGCAACATGAGCCACTGTGCAGAGCACAACAGTTACTTACGTCTCTCTCTCTTTCTCATTTTTTTCCAAATAAATGGGGAATTAAAAAATACAGTTGATGAGAATGCTAATTAAAATAGGTAAATTATGGTTTTTGGGTTTCTGTATTTTAATAATCCATAATAATATATATAAAAAACATATACTAAATTAAGCATATATTTCCAGCAAATGGTGGGTGTCTCCATGTTGGATCTCTCTCGTTTCTTCTTCTTCAACTTAGTGTTCTCCTTCAACACTCTAACTCTAAGTCACTTTTGTCTTCTCCTTCACTCTCTTCAACTCAAACCTCACATGGGTTATGGTGTTGTGTTGTTATTAGCTTGAACTCATTCCAACGTCTCTTTTCTCTTTGTTTTGATTGCAATATTGTAACGCTCGCTTTCCATTTATTGCTTCCTTTGACTTGTCTTCCTTCCTTTGCAAGAGTGTTTTTTCTTCTCTTCTCTCTCTTTCCTTCTTTGGTCTTTGTATGTTATGTTATATATATGTAGGTGTTGTTGCCTCATGGGGCGTTTCTATTCTTAATATCTGAATAAATAGGCACAAACCCATGTCTAAAAATCCTCACTTTTCTTCACTTTCCCTTCTAAATCAATCTGTGGTCCTTGTCTCTTTCTTGGCATGTTTGTGTGTTGATTATTCTCTATGAAGGCTGTTATATCTACCTACTTCTCATGATGTGAAGCTTTTTGGTATTTGTGTTGGGGGGGCGCGCGTATTTATCAAGGTAAGAATCTCTTAATCCGTTAAGAAATTATTTTGTTTTGATTATATTCATTTATAAGCATTGGTTATCGTGGCTGTTCTATTTCTTGAATTTTGTTAATCAAACAATTGGAAATGCCTTGGTTAATTAGTGTCTTACACATCTCACGCATTTGTGTCAAAGTCATTTCTTTGAATTCTTATGGTTATTTTATCCAGCAAAGAAAACTCTCATTCTGTTATATTGAAAATTTGAATTTCCATTGGAATAGTACTAAATTAAAATATGAGGATGAGTTTTTTTTTTTTTTTCACTCTTGTTTACTGGATTTCTATGTCTGTTTGTTCAACATGTGCATATATGCATCTATATTTCTTACTCGTAACGCCTCATATGTCAACAAGAAATGCTGTTGCTGATACTTTTGTCTGGATTTTTCTCTCTGCAGTTAAAGGCAATTTCGTTCACAAAAAGAGGGTAAAGAGTATCCCTTCTCATCATTTAACAGAGAGGACAAATTGAAGGAGCATTGGCCTAGAAATGACCCATAATGACAAATAGAAAAGCATTATCTGTTCCATCCTTTGTTAGTGGCATTTGTTTCAGTTACCATAGTTCCCAAAAGAAGATGAGAGTTAGGGAGTTACCACCCTCTGATGGCAATGGTTCCTCTACTAATGGAGATGAACCTTTACCTCAGGATGCAGATTATAGTAATGTTCTGAGTCTTAGTGATGAGCTAGAGACTTCAATCTTAGCAAGGTTTCCAAGATCACAGCACTGGAAACTATGCTTTCTCAACAAGCGGTTCTTGGCTCTCGCGAGGAGTGGCGAGATCTACAAAATAAGGAGAGAGTTAGGATTCAAAGAACCTTCAGTGTTCATGCTGGCAAGTGGAGAGAGCAATTGGTGGGGAATGGAGTGGCCTTTCAACTCAAGCAAGAAGCTACCTCCTATTCAATCAGATTACAATTTTGAGTATGGAAATAAAGAGTCATTTTGTGCAGGTTCCCACCTATTAGTCTCAGGCAAGGAGATTGATGGGGCTGTTATTTGGAGGTTCGATTCAATTAAAAATGAATGGCTCAAAGGGCTATCTATGATCAATCCAAGGTGTCTTTTTGCATCAGCCACATGTGGTGCTATTGCTTTTGTTGCTGGGGGGCTTGATGCAATAACTTACACACAAGTCTTGGATTCTGCTGAGAAGTACAATTCCGAATGCCAGTGTTGGGAGCCCCTTCCAAGGATGAACAAGAAGAGGAAGTTTTGCTCAGGTTGTTTCATGGACAACAAGTTCTATGTCCTTGGAGGGCAAGATGAGCATGGGAAGGACCTCACTTGTGGGGAATTCTTTGATGGCAAGACAAATAGTTGGAACTTGATTCCTGACATGTGGAAGGATATTCCTCTATTTGTTTCACAGTCTCCACCTCTTCTTGCTGTTGTGAATAATGAGTTGTACACACTTGATGCTTCTTCAAATGAGTTTAAAGTGTATGTGAAAGGAACCAACTCATGGAAGACTTTGGGAGTGGTTCCTGTGAGAGCTGATGCACAACGAGGTTGGGGTGTGGCTTTTAAGTCTCTTGGTGATGAGTTACTTGTTATTGGTGCACCTTCTGTGTCAAACACAGTGCATGCCTTGTCTATGTACATTTGCTGCCCTGATCCCGATGATGAGAAATTGAGGTGGAGGCAAATTGGATGTGGCAGTATTCAGCTCAATCACTTTATCCGCAATTGTGCTGTGATGGGGACCTGAATTTTGAGCAATAAGAGCTTGAAATCAATCTCAGAATAAAACTTGGAGGTTAATATATGGAGTTTTCATGGGCACAAGCTTCTGTCATTTGGTGATTGATCTTTGTTTCTATTATGTGTCACTTTCTGAAACAACTTATTGGTAGGAAGCTTGTTGATGTATCTTCCAGCTTTCATCTTAACATAGGAGGAGTGAAAAATGGCTAGTATGATCCTATTATTGTTGGTGAAGAAAACTAGATAAGAGGGTTCAAAGCTCAAATGCTATTTTTTCCCCTTGTTCTGGGCCTGATTATGTCAAGATTTGAAATCTTGATACCGAATATCAAATTTGGATCCTTTTTCATTGCTTGAGTTGCCATACTTTAAAATACTTACCAGTTCTTTGTCACCGGTTGCCACGTTAATATATCAACGGAATCTGATTTCTCTATGTCAAAACTCTGAGCACAAACATGTAATATTTCCTACTTATGTGTTTTATCTATATGAATGCGATAAAATATGATCACACAAGGGCAAGTGTACTCTAGGTGTAGTATTGTGCACCAAAAGTTCAAATATCGTATTCTAGAGACTAATAATGTTCTCAAATAATTTATAGAAAACTAAATAATTAGGATTTGAGCGAAGTTGGTTTGAGTTGCAATTAATTATAAAAAGATGATATAGAAAACAAGCAGTAGAAATTCATGACTTATTTTGCATTCCCCTGATCTTATATTTCAATTAAACCCCTAATCAATCGCTAATCTTTCCTCTTTTAAATGATAAACATAAATTAATTCATGTTCTGAAAATTCTCTTCTTTCTAATTCATTCCCTTATTGTTCACTGGGTCTTGAATTAGAAGGAAGATTAAGTGCATAGAGGTTAATTAACAGTTGCTACTTGAATTGGAGATCCTAGGATGAATTGGTTCATACAAATCCAATGAATCTTATCATTGTAGGTCAATCTATTAACAGCTTTTGATCATAACAATTAATCTATTCGAGTATCGGATTGATCAATCCAAAAGAATATAAAAGCAAATAAGCAATGCAATAATATAATTGGCAAACAACTGGGAATTTGATTTCAATAAAAGGGTATGGTTCACAGATAAATCCTACATCACAACCCTAGCATAAGTTTAGCTAGCCACGAGCATTGGAAAACATAAACAAATCAAAGAAAACAATAAAGACATTAGTGAGAGAAGTCTTTACAATAAATAATCCTCGTGGTGTCTTAGTTTCTCTAGGATTTTTGTTAATAAATTGTTGTTTTTGTAAATAAATTGTATAAAACACTGTTAGGAAAAAAATTCTAATGCTTTTTGTGTGATTTTAGTTGTTACAAGAGCTTAATTGATGAAAAGCTAAAAGATGAGTTGAGGACCTAAACTCGCCACAATGAGTGAATAATTTACTACAGCAAAAAGGGACCAAGATCAAGTGAAAAAATGTGAAGTATCGCAACAAAAAAACTTCATGTTGCCACAAAAAATCTCTATTTGAAGGCCTGTTGCTATAAGTGGAATTTCACCATGGCAAGTGTCATCCTTGCCACAATGAGAAGAGGTCCAGAAAGGAGGAAGATTCAATGGAAGTGTCCTTGCAAGGCTTGAAGAATCACTGCACCAAAATGTGTAATCGATGCAGTTGTAAAGATAAATATTACAAGAAGGGAGGATTGAATTGTCATTTTAAATTTTTTTTAAAGCCTTTTGAAAACAAACAAAGTTTTCATATGATAAAATTTTTTATGAAGAACAAATAACAGATTTTCCAAAATCTATCAGACGATAGAAAAACATTTTTGTGGAACACATAACATCTTTCTAACTCTAAAACAAATCCACATCTCTTGGTCAGATAAAGTAAAAGGAAAACATGTAAATTGACTCATGAAATTATACTTGTTCATCTCTACCATTGAGATTGCATCTAGTTCTTGGCAAAATACCAAGTTCCACTAACTTCTCACAAGTTACAAGTATTGGTCAATGTCACTTCTGGCTCTACAATTCAAGCTTGATGAACACCCAATATGCTTTGTCCTATTAAGCCACCATTGACTCAGAAAAATTTAGAAGAGATTTGCTGGTTGAGTTTGCTCATTGACTAAATCTATAATCGTCCTACAGACAAACATACAATAAAAACTTAGTCTTTTCTCTCATTATGTTCAAAGTGTTTTGAGAGCTTTTGATCTTTACAAAAAATATGTATGAAGTTTTTTTTTTTTTTATAAAAAAAATGAAAATAATATTTGCGCATAAGGTTTGTATCTTGTTCTTTAAAGCTTATGGTATTTATAGCATTCATCTTCAAGTATCCATGGTCTCACAACGATTGGATTCTTTACTTTATGATAATGGTCATTGGGGGAATTTAATGTTGTGCACTTTTATTGGCTTTCATATTGTGCACTTTAGCAAAAAGTCACTTCTGACCCGTTAGAGCAAGTCTGCATAATAGAGCACATCTTTTGACGGAGATCAAAACTTTGAGATCTAGGACTTCTTTTATTCTTCGTAGGATTTCGACATATCCTAGGAAAATATTTCTACAAAATGAATCTCAAACATAAAGTATTAAATAAAGATCTTAAATGTCACTCTTTAATGTTGTATAAGATGATGACTAAGCTTGTTATTGTATGAACAATCAGACACAGACTTGCATAGCATAATCTGATAAAACATCATATGCAACTTTTAATATTTATATTTATTTACATCTAATCAAAATTATTAGAAGTCTTGATTTATCTTAAGACATAAATGTCTTTTTCACTTAACAATCTCCCTTTTTTTACAGATGTAAAAGTTTGAGGCATATATATCAGATATATCCGTTAAGCACAAGCATAGTCTTATTAGATGCAACAAGTGATATGACATATAAAGCAGTTAGCATCATAAGACTATGACCAAATTCAGCCTCTGAAGTTCTAGCTTCTGCATCTATGGATCTAGAATATGAGAACCAATACCCATTTTCTCCTTCCATGCCCTGTTGCATGTTTGCCACTCCATAACTCTAGAACCTCTGAAACCGTGAAATAATCTGACTTTGGTGTCAGGTTCAATGGTTATATCTGGTTGAGTCTGAGTTCTGGGTCTTGAGGGCAACAACTAGTCTAGCGTGTGTCTATCTGGTCTAGTTAGACATTGATGCAGTTTATGAAAGATATCAGACAAAAGTTGAGGAGTAGAAACGTACTTTGTTCTCTTCTTTATCTCAAGTTTGACCTTCATAGCATCGAAATGTACAAACCCAATAGCTCCATATATACTCTCTAGTCTTTGAATCTCTTCCACAGAGATTGGTCTAGGCAATAAATCATCAACAACTTCTTAATTAGCTACAGTTACAGGACGAGGATGAACTTTAACAACACCGGGATCAGCTCAATCACATCATCTTTAGTCTCATTGAATGAGGCTTCAATAACAGACTGAAGCATGGCTGCTTTTGCTCATGGGGGGAGAAGCTGTTTTAGGTGTAGGTTAAAAGGGAAGGGTCGAAGATGAAGAAGGTTGTGGTGTTCAAGTTTCTACATCTCAACCTCAGATGATGGTGAGGCTGGTTTGGTCTGGGGAGATTCAAGAATATTAATAGAAGATTCTTGAGGCTTAGGAGGTGAAGATATAACAGACTGAGCCACGGAGGTTGAGGTTGATAAGGCTTAATCCTTATGGTTGGGTTTTTGGTTTTTGGTTCAGAAGGTGGTAGTTCAAAATCTGATTTAGAGTATGAAGGTCTTCTCTTTTTAGGGTTAGAAGGTGGTTGTTTCTTTTTTGTTTCTTGGATGAGGTGGGGGGTTTAGTTTCAGAAGGTGGATAAATACGACTTAAAAGTGTTTAGGGTTAAGGAACATATCAAAAAAAAGATATTAGACAAGTTCTAATTATATTATGAATTTCCTTCAAATATGCAAAAAAAAAGAAGACAAATATAACCCATACAGTTGCATATATTTGAATACATCTAATATATCATCACCAAAATTACGGAATTGAATAACTTATATTATTGACACTTGACAAAAATAGGGACAAATTGATTATTTTACAACGTTGTCTTCTCCACCAAAACTCGCTCTTTCGTCTTTCTTTTCCTCTTGGTGATGAGTCTATGTTGTTATAACCACCACTAAAATTATAGAATTAGAAAGCTTATATTATTGACACTTGGCAAAAATAGGGACAAATTGGTTATTATGCAACATTGTCTTCTCCACCAAAGTTCGCTCCTTCATCTTTCTTTTTCTCTCGATGATGAGTCTGTTGTTATTTCGTGTTACCCAGCTTTTATGATTCTGTACTCTCAAACATAGAAAATTGTGTGAAGATTCTCTTAGAATTAATGAAAGAATTTTTTTTCTCTTTTTTATTGTGCTAGGTCCCTTGCAGTGACTACGGGTTTTTAATTTTCTACTCTTTTACTCTGTGGCCAATTAATGCTACAACCCACAAAAAGTAGGCCACATACTTTACTTATTTTATCTATTTTTCTTTAAAACAAGAGTATATATTACATGAAAATTAATAGTTAATATGGTTTTAAATTTTATTCTTTTACTCATGTGGCCAACTACTATTACAACCCACAAAAAATAAGCGGCATATTTTACTTATTTTATCTATTTTTTTTTTAAAAAAGAGTATATATTACATGAAAATTAATAGTTAATAATGTACAGAGTTATTATAATTATAATTTACTATAAAATGATTTTCATCCGTCCAGCATGCTTACTTAGTTATTTTCAATGTATAATTATGAAAAAAATATTAAAATAAATAATTTAAAAATAGCAAAACTATTACATTAAACAATATATAGTTAGAAATAGAGAGTATTAAAAATAAGTAGTCAAATTTATAGATATTAATAATCAGTAAAATCAATTAATACTTGACACATATATAATATTAGAAAAAAAAAACTAAAACTACGTATAATTTATATTTTCGTTATGATATATAAGATGCGCCTTTGGTATCGCTGGGAAGAAAGGTGAGACAGTGAGGGTGGAAACGGGAGCAAGGAATGAAAGAAATTATGGAATGAACAGTATCTCTCACAAAGTTAATTTTGCGTGTGCCTAAAAAAATTTTAAAAAAATAGTGACCATAACAAGCTCGAGATTTCGTTGCATATGGGATAATCATGAATGCGCATTGCAAGGCTAAGAAATTTGATGAAGCTATTGTGTTGTACCATGAGATGAAAGCTAGGGGTGTGAGACCTAGTCCTCATGTGTATTGCACTTTGATTAATGGTTTGGGTTCTGATAAGAGATTGGACGAAGCTCTTGAGTTTTTCGAGGTATCAAAGGCTAGCGGTTTTGTGCCTGAGGCTCCCACTTACAATGCTGTTGTTGGGGTTTATTGCTGGTCTTTGCGGATGGATAATTATAGGATGGTTGGTGAGATGAAGAAATGTGGGATTGGACCGAATTCACGAACGTTTGATATTGTACTTCATCATCTTATAAAGGGTCGTAGGATTGAAGAAGCTAGCCCAGTTTTTTTCCAGAGAATGAGTGGTGGTGAGTTTGGTTGTGAGCCAAGCGTGAGCACGTGTGAGATCATGATGAGGATGTTTTGTAACGAAGAGTGGTTGGATATGGCTATGTGGCGGTTACTAGGACACATTCATATAATATTTTTAAAAAATATATATTTGGCTATTTTTGGTATAAGAACTCTTTAATAATATTAGTGAAAAGTTTAGAATTGATTATGAATTTAAGCATCTTTTAATAGTTTTTACTTTAGATCCAAAATTTTGTACTGAATTTTACTTTTAACTTGATTCTTTAATAAAAACATGCAAACATAAATCAAATAACTTCAAAATCAATTTTACTAAATCAATTCATTTAAAATAAATTTTATGTGCACTCATTCAAACACACCCTAAATAGGTCTAAAAGTAAAAAATCAATTGTGAATATTATAGCCTTTATTGTATGTATAGATATATAAACCAAAACAGACAGACATAATAGACACTTGATCTATTTATTAAAAAGCAATTGATGGTTTGATGATACATCTTAAAGATTTAAGGAAATATGGCTTGACAGAATTGAAGAGAAAGAAATTCATGATGGATACCACTTGAGGGGCCTTCTCACAGGTAGCCCTCTCAATAATGCCAAAACGAGTAACGAGGAATCTAAACTTCTGAGGGATCCAACTTCTAAATATATTGAATGGTTCTGGATTTTGTTCACTGCTAAAGTAAGCCATTGACACCATTGTGGTATAGAGCTCCGTTAGCTGTTGCACGGATCTTAGAACTTTGAACAAGAATTTGTAATAGATGGCGACATTGTCCGTCTGTTGTCTGAGATTACCTTTAGCCGTATGAGTTCATGCATTTGGTAACTCACGAGTGAAAAAAGAAACTTCCCACATCGTTTGTTGTGGCTTAACCCAGATTAACATACAACTCGTGCTCGATACAATTCATTTCATTAAATATTAGGATTCAAGGAAAGTTAAAGCGTAATGAAATTCAAAGTCCGTCCGTAAAATTTTCAGTTTGGATATTTATTAGGAGAATTGGAGTTTTCAATACGAAATTTGTAAAACATAATAAAATTCATGATTTTTCCCCATCGAATGTATAATATAAAATTGAATGGAATAATTTAACTTTAGAAAAATCTACGTAAAATTAAAAGATATCAAATACTAGGAAATGGGAATTGTGGCTTTTACATGGATTCGAGCCTCTACCAGAATACCCCTTTAACAAGAACAAAGCAAGTTTTAGCCATAAAATATATAAAAGAAACTTCCTAAGCACAATAGGTTGACACAATTTAAATATCCCCAAAAATAGCAATCATAAGGACCATTTACACAGCCGAAGTTCTTATGGCAAGATATTGTCTTTTGTTTTTTCTAATGAGTAAGTGAATTGAAATTCTAGGCCTCTTGTTTACCAACCTCTCCTATGTCCCTATCTATGGCATAGCAACATTATCATTACAATGTCTAGCATATCCACAAAGAAAACCTGCACAGCACCCAAGACGGTGCAGCCACAAGACACAAATTAGCCCCAAGATTTGCAACAGCTTTTAAGATAGCACATTGCTGCTTTTTCAAAAAGAATAAGATCTAAGGTTTAAACCGGTAGCAGCTGTAGCTGATGCACATTGCATAGTGGTTAATTACAGCAAGTCATATGGAAATAGCCCTTAGAAGTTAGCTTCCTGCAAAAGTTGTGAGAAAAAAAAAAAAAGAGTAACTCCAGGAGAAGTAGGCAAGTTATTTTGGTTCAATCAACATTTTAATGGTTCTAAATTCTAATTGATCCCTACTTTTACCTTCACTGTTAACCCGGGACTTACCCACATCTCACAACAAAGCCACTTCTCAAGATCCCAAGTGGATATGGGTATTTTTTTTTTTTTAACAGCTGAAAATTTAGCCCAAAAGAAACAACATACAGGAAATCTAAGCATAGCATTCTAAGACTTCAATCAATAAAAAAGTAAGTTAAAGGGAGCTTTACCAGGGGGAAGCATAACAATTGACATCACTGATATTTGTCAGAGGTTGATAAGCAGTTCCTAGTTGCTATAGACAGAGCCAGTCCTGTTAGATTTTTCTTCACTAAAAGATAATCAGGATAATTTCCACTACACCAAGGACAAAATCCAAAACAATTTCCTTTTTACTACCACTCATTTCCAACAGAACTTCAATAATGATGAAGCATCAAAATCAAATCTTAAATCACTAAAATTCAAGGGTGAATGCTCCCCTGCTTATTTATAGATATTCTCACTTTAGAGGAACTTTTTCCTATAACATGCACCACAAAACAACTAAATACATTCTACACATCATCATGGCACTGGATAATGGTCTCATGATCTCATCAGCAATAACCTGCAATATAACGTTTGATCATCAATGCATTTGATATTTAGGAAGGAAGTGGCACTAGCAGCATATCTGCACACGGCACATCAGAGGATTATAACAAAAAACTTGTAAGTTTTAAAGCAAAAGGAAAATCTTAACAAAAGGAGCAATTTAAAATGAAATAACAGTAAGTAAATGCTCTGACTTTTATATTACAAAATAGGCAGATCCCGAATATATAAAACTGTGGTCACAAAATTGTTTTGACAACAAAATCAGTATTCAAAGCTTGTTATATGTTTCTAGTTGCCAATTGTATTCCATGCTTTTTAATCATATAAAGGCTCCTTGACAAGAAGATCCATTTTTTCGTGAAGAAATTTGAGCACATCCTCTCTCCCTATCCTTTATAAGCAACTGTCTTAACCTCCCAAATGTAATACGCCCTTCTCTATCATCTCTTCCATCACAACACAAGCCTTTGCAGCATCGTCCTTTTCACACAACCCCTTGATAAGGGCAGAAAAGGTGTGCATGCTTGGAACAAACTGTTTTGATTTCATATACTTCCATATTTTCAGAGCCATCTCCAGTTCATTTTTCTCACAGAACATTTTAATCATCATTGTATACGTGTCAGCATCCGGTTCACACGACTTGATCATCCGGCAGAAGACTCGGAAAGCTCTATCAGTCTGTCCTTGGCCAATCATACTGCTTATAATAACATTGCAGGTCCTTGAATTAGGAGCGATGCCATTGCTCTCCATCTCCTTCAAGACCCTATGCACATTTTTAAACTTATTTACTTTACAAAACGCACCAATCAAGGCATTATACACCACAACATCAGCCTTGATTCCCTTCTTCACCATCTCAAGGAACGTATCAATAGCATATTCATAAGTATGAACCAAGACACTATAAATGAAGGTCGTAGGCAATTGCCCACGTCCATTTCCTTCACAACCTCAACAGCTTCATCAACCATTCCCGCTTTGCAAAGAACATCAACCATGATACCATAAGTAACGACATCAGGGTCACACCCCGCCTCAACCATCTCTCTAAAAACCTACCTAGCCCGGGGAAGATTGGGAGCCTTCCCCCACCCCTCAAGCAAAATGCTGTAACTTTTTGCATCCGGCACAAACCGACCCTTCATAGCATCAAAAATCTCCTGAGCCTTCCTTACATTGTTGGACTTGCACAAAGCACTCAGCAAACCATTAAATGCAGCAAGATTCGGAACCACGTCATACTTATCCATAACATTAAAGGTGTAAACAGCCTCATCAACCTTGTTAGCCCTAGCATACTTTCTCATCATGATGCAAAAAGTTTCAACATTTAGCATAGCCTTTTTCCTCATTGCACTAACAAGGTCCCACACGATCTGCTACTGTCTAATCTTGGCCAAAGATTCAATCATCAAGTGGTATGCCCTATTGCTATGTGAGTAACCTCTCTGCTTCTCTGCCCACTCAAAGAATCGAAATGCTGACATGCCCGCATTCTCGAACCTCTTGAGAACGTTTTCAACTAAATCAGGGGAAACTCTAACACCGGTTTGATTAAAAGCAGTGTCAAGTCCGAGGGTAGGACACGTCATCATAACCTTGCACACTCTTTCACTTGCTTCTCCAACATCCTAAATCATCGCCTCGCTTGCGCTGTGCATTTTCGCAAACAACACCCATCTGGATAATATTTTACTTCTATGGGAACAGAGCTTAATCATTGCGTGGACAAAGCAAGAGTCGCAAATTATTCACCTGAAGCAAGCTCCAAAATTGCGAGGCTGCAAACCCTAACGTGATGAAGGCGATGGCTCAAGTCCGTAGAAGCGAAAGACAATTATTTTATTTATTTTATCTTGTACTACTGTATTTCAGACCAAAAGCGGTTCGGTTCACGGTGGTTCAGACCAAAATTACGCCACTTAATCACTTATGCATTCCAAACCCATTTATCTCCAAAGTTAACTAAAAAAAACCTCCACTTACACATTCTCACCACCATCAGGGTAAAATGTTGTTCAGCTATTTATTACAAATTTACAATGATATGTCATAAATGTATTCATACATATATAATTTATAAAGATATCATCATTAGATGACATAAACTCAAATATGAACACCAGTATATCATCTTTCACGAAAATCTAATCCCTTTCAATTTATCAAATTTAGCTAATGCAAGTGTTTCAAATGAGATTAAAATTTTGAAGATATAGGTGTAGACGTAGATTTGACATATGATTTTAATTGATAAAATGGATGTGGAATTGAGTTGGTTTCAAGTAAAAAGAACAACAATGGTACTATAAAAACACAAGACTATCCCATATTTTGAGTGTAAGGCTTACGAAGTGATATAAAACTATATTTTAAGGCTCAAAACATTTTAGGCAATTTAATTCATTAGTTTTAACTTTTAACGACAACAAAAACGTATACAGATGCTTTCAACAGAATATTAATAAATTATGGAATAAATTTATAAAACTTAAGGAATTAATTTAAATGATTATAAATTAATTAATAAATAGTGGAGTATATATAAAACACATAAAATGGGATTAACAGCCCAAATTTACAATTTTGGGACAAAAATAGAGAAACTTTTTTTTGAAAGGAAAAAAATAGAGAAACTAAGGACACAAAATTAAAGTAAATATATATAATTTAACTTAGAGTAAATTATATATAAATTAGAGGTTAGAAGCATTAAATACATGAATAAAAGAATAAATAAATTGTACCCCTTTTCCGGAACAGAAACTAAATATTGTTACAAGAATAAAGTGTTAGATATATATATATGTGAAATAACAAGTTAGCAACAAAAGCATAAATTATTAACAAATAGAATTGTAAGTGGTTAATAATCATAAAGCAAATAATATGAGTTAATAGCTGATAATAGAAGTTAAGAAAATAATTAAAATGATTAATTTTAGATTATGAAACCATTTTAAAAATAGATTAAATGAAGTAAATTAATAAACAAGATCAAGTAAAAGCAAACGAGATAGGGTTGGGGACACCCTACCAAACACACCCTTGGTTCCTTCAACTTTGTGAGAAGTAGCTTTAGTGTGAAATTTTGTAGAGTAAGGTCCTCACCAAATTATACGTAAACAAAAATGAGGATGTTGGGAACTCAATTCACAACAGGTAACGGTGGCCCCTCGATTCAGAGACCAATCGAGCAATGACGCAACAACGTATAAGAGTAGCGAACCAGCTTGAATATCGGCAATGGTGGCCAGCTGTTCATCGGAGAGCGCCTGAATTTGCGGCTCGAAGGCGTTGACGTAGTTCACGAGACGGTAGTAGTCGCGAACAACCCAGTAGTTTAAAGTTTAAGATCGTGAAGTCGGTTAAACTCTTCTGAACGCGACCGAGATTTTCCTACAAGTGAGAAAGTGAGGTGAGATGTAATTAAGGCATTTCGTCGAACAGGTAACGGGCGCGGAGCGCAAACGCACCTTAACAGACGCTACCGCGACGAGAACGGGTGCACAACGACGTCGTCGCAGGCGAGGCCGGGGAGGAACAGAAGGACGAGGCCGAATAAAAAAGGCGTTGGCGTTGGCGGAAGTGGAAGTGATTCTGTGAAGGGCGAAGAAAGGTGAATATGAGAGGGCAGCCATAAAGGTGTGTTTGTGCTTCCAACTTCAGCGGGTTAGAGCATATGCAATAGAGAGCTTAGCATAAGATGGTTTTCAGTGAAGTTGCTGCCAGTGCCCGAGATTCTTCCAGTGTCCAAGAAGCAAATTTTGGGGTGAATTAAGGTAATTAGAGCACACGTAATTACACTCAAGAAGAGGTGTATCACAACAATGCAACTCCAAAGCCTGGATCCTTTTTTGGTGTGAATTAAGGTAATTTTTTTTATCAAAAGACAATGGTTAATTTTTTGAGATAATGATATTCATTTAAAGAGTTGATCTCTCAAGAAATATTTTTTCATAAAAGCATGAGTCAAAGATCAAATTCATGACCATCACATGCTTAAGGTATAAGGTTATCTATCATTCATGTCATATTGGTAAACTATAACCCTTTATTGTTAACATGTATGCAACAGTGTTATTAAATATTATTAAATATTTTTATTTAACAAATAGTATTTTATTTAAAGGCAAATGATAAACAATGCATAAATGTATGCTTGGAGCATGGTCTATGGCCTAATGGAGCTAGCAACAAATATGTTAAGATACATTTGATTAATATTTTCTTAGACTTTGATGAGTTTCTTAAAAAATACTTATAGGTTAGAAAAAAAAAAGCTTATCTCATAAGCTAACTTAACTTACTACATATAAGTTTAATTTTTTTAAAAAGAAGCAAAATGAGTTTTTTAATCTATAAATAAAGCTAATTTTAGCTTATTTATGCAATCAGAAAACATTTGGATAAAAAACTTAATTAATGACTTGTTGGATAAGTACTGATTATATAATTATTTATGTATAAGTTGTTTCTACAAATAAAGAAAAAATATAGTTAAATTGTTTCTATATAAGTTGTAAGCTACCTCAATAAGATATCTTAGAAAACTTATTGAAATAGGTTAAAAATAACTTACGGATATAACCTATTTTTTAAAGCTCTTCCAAACATTTTGTACAAATGCATATACCATAGAATAAGTTTATATAAGTTGTACATAAGTTATTTCACGCAAACCCTAAGCGGTCGTTTTGTTGAGTCAAAATTGGGAGGGGAAGAGCAAATAATTGAATGAATATTGGGATGCATGTGCAGTCTGATTGCACTTAAATGTGAAGAAATATTAGTATTGTCATTTAATCTCCGAAGTGAACAGATTTGCACGGAAATGTGAAGAAACATGTGTCCTGAATCTGAACAGATTTACTACGATATAGACTATGATATAGATTACATTAAGCTCACTGCAATAGTTATCAAGTTATATACAAACCTAAAGAATCAAAACCCAAAAATAAATAGTTTAAAATATGTAGGTAACATCTTTTAAGTATCACTTGTATCATATCATATTATCCACATTTGTGTCGAAGATGTGCATTAACAAGCACTCCAGAACCGAGCATCACATGGATGGTGCATAATTTGAGAAAAATGAAAATGGCTGCAACTTGAGCAATCAAACCATGAGTTGAACAGATGCACCTGATAAAATCTTACTGTTTACAGATAAACCTGGAGGAATCAAATCAATAATAGCTGTAGAGTGTTAAGGATTTCACTAGCATGAATAAAAAGAAAGTCAGTGTTAAAAGGTCATGTTATAAACTTCAAATTCTAAATTATCTTATATGCTATCAAAAGTCTGTCAAGGCATGTAGATTTAAAATTTGCTTGTGCACCTAAAGAATCTAGGGCTCTGGCAACATATTACAACAGAAGTTATGCATTTAAACCTGTGGTGGAATGAAACAGTTTCTGTGGTATCCTCAAACAGCTCAACATACACTTCCAAAGATTTTTCTTACGGTTGGGGGAGAAAAAGGAAATATCTGAATAGCTCTAGGTTGAAGTATTTTCTTTTTCAATTTATGGAGACACACAAACAAGTACAAGGGGAAATGGTATGTAAATGAACAAAATTTACATCAAGCATGTGAGTTGTGATTTCTTTTATATCATTATTCTATTAAAGCAACACTTAAACTAGCTCTCTAACATTGAGAAATGAAAATACATGTTGAGGCCTGAATTTAAAAATTAAAATAATTGGATGAAATGAATGAATAGCTTGATAGACTTGTCAGCATATCCAACGTACAGTTTTCCTTGGCTGCACAATATAGCTGTTGCAAACAGCACTGCAAGGAATGGATCCATATGCTTTGGCATCCAGTTCAAACTCCTCTCCAGATAATTCCTACAGTTCAATAACTTTTTTAAAGAATTTCTATGCTAATTGAATAAACAATATTAAACAAAATATCATAAGTTGAGCAAATTGCCATGTAATTTCCAAAACAGAGCACAAGAGTTTGCATATCTACCTGTATATTAACATTTTTGTCCCAACCTCCTGTATAAAGGCAAAACTGCATACTGATAGCAAAATTGGCCCCTTTATGCAATGTTTTGGAATTCATGAACACATTGTTTCTCCAGACCTAAACAAGTAAATGATAAAAGAGATCTTACACAATAATGGCAGGAGTTGATTGTCTGGATCAAGTCCATATTTCATTTCAAGTGGTCTACAAAATTCATTATTAATCTTCAAAAGGGTCAAAATTATGGAAAAGTAAGAAACCTTTATGCATCCATTCTCATGTGCAGCAACAAGCAAATGCCTATCTACAGTAATAGCCAAGATAGACTTCATCTCTGCAGGCGGATCTTCCCCCATAACTGTAAGTGGACTGTGGTCATTAAGACTCCACAACCGAACTGTACCATCCCAACTACCACTGTAAAGAACTTCATCACATATAGCAAGTGTGGAAACTAAAGATCTATGGCCAGTCATTGTGCATATCAAAGTTTCATCCTAGGAAAAGGTAAAGAAACCCAAAGAATTCATTGCCCAATGAAGCTTTTATTTTAGGCAGCAAATAAGTAAAAAAAAAAAATGGCAAACTCACCTTTAATGACCAAGCTTTTATTGGTCTATCTCCACTTCCAGTGTAGAGAGAATGATTTTTGGAAACAGCCAAGGAGTGGATACCACTAAAACGCCAATCCTTCTTCTCATACCATTTCCTTAAGGGATCTTGCCTAAGAGGGGCAGCAATTCCCCAGATAAACATGCCCCCTCCACTGTCACCACTTATGCACAATGGTTCTTCTTCATCTACATAAACTAGAGCCATGACTTTATTCTCGTGACCTCTAAATGTGTGTAAATGAGAAAAGTCCTACATAAAATTTACATGGATGAAACTCATCAATAGAATAGCTGAGACCCTGAGAAACAGCTTGTACAATAACAGCCACACTAATTTATTGTAAAAGACCATAGCCCTTCCAAATTTGTCATTATCATAAATCATTCTGTGATGTTGCATAATAATCTAGCATTCAATATGGTATTTTCAATTTATCCATGTAAAACAAAGAATGCAATATTTCTACATGGAACAAGGTAGGAAGAGTAAATGAGCATCTGAAGGAAATATGCCTGATTCAATTTGTCTTAAAAATTAGAATTCTAATTTTGGAAAATCAACTGCAATTCAACTGAAATTAGACTTTTAAAGCGAGTCTTAGTTTTAATTTTTAGAGGAAAAAGGGAAGCCAGCATTTTTCTCTCTTCTTTTATTTATTTGGCTATTGTCATTAAATATTAATCAGAAGGAAGGTATTTGCTAACTGGTGTCAGTAGGGGGAAAAACTGAAGAACTATTTATTGGAAATTATAAAAAAAAAATAAAAATTCTTCTAAATCTGCTGCATTGACTGAAACAATAATGATAGCATAGTCATGCCAAGATTATGAATGAAATTATGCTATTGGAATTCACCCAATAGAATATTGTCATGTTGTCGTGTTTTAAGTGTTACCTGCAAAGACCATACATGAACAGTTTTATCAAATGAGGAGCTCAATAGATACCCCCCAGCAGAACCAAAAAAATACTTTTTAGAATGAAATATAAATTCTGCACTGCATAATCAACATATCTTCTAACAGATCAGAATGGTACAAGGGAAACTCTAACGGTCTGACCATGTATAATTGTACGGATAAATCAGCCCAAATGCAGATACTGAATACGAACCTAGCTTATAAATTTCGTTAAATCATGTGGTTTCAAACTATTTTAATGCAATGCATAGGTGTGAGCAACTGTGACTATATCAATTCAAAAGCCTCACATTCACCTGGCATTCAAACCCATGACATGTCTCAATTATTGGATAACTTATTTATCATTTGTTTGAAGGCCTTAAGCACACTTCCACCCACTTCAATAGCAAAATGGAAATAGGAATTATTTTTATGCCCCAAAACAATAGTCATAAGTATCTTGTCACCCGAACATTCAAAAATAGGTATCATGAAATATGGTAAAAATAGTAATAATTGAATATAAATTTAGAATTCACACCCCAACAGCCAATCCACTGATACAATCAAGATGGCCCCGCAGATCTTTGAGTTCAGTCATTCCCTTAGGTAAGCCAGCAGCAAAGTCCTCATCAGATTTGCCTTTGCCATCTTGAACAACATTTGGTTGACCACCAATTTCTTTCTCCCGCAACTCATGTTTAATCAGTTCATTAGAACTTTGCTTAGGCAACAAACACAACTCCCCTAGAAACAAGCAGAGAACCGTGTAGTCCCTACTTATCGTGACCTCCAAGTTGCCCAGAAAATCAAATTGAGGTTTGACTAACATATCCTGAACGCATTTCGTTACATCCACCGCATCTGGTCGGTTACCTGGATTGACATCCAAACATTTACAAAGAATCTGCCTTAGTGACATATATTGATAGCCTAGTTTGTCTTCCAAAACAGAACTAACTTTCTCCACCCAGCATGCATAACTAGCAAAGCTATCACCGTCATTCTCTTCCTTCATTTCCAAGGTATTCCAAGGCAGCACATTTCCAATAAGAAGCCATAGCAGTACACAAGCCAATAACCATACATCCGAGCCATACCCAATTGGATATCTCGAATGCCCATTATCCGGAACAGTGCCCCTCTTGTGCAACAACTCATACAAAACCTCAGGGCTTGCAAAAACCTCATTTTCCAAGCAATCCTTACACATTGCTTCTTCGTGTTTAACGGAAACAGCATTCACAAAATTCCTTCCCATCATCAATGCCTCATTCAAATCAACACAAATCCCACCAAGCTCATCAAAAGAGAAACAAGAAAGCCCCAAACAGCCAGCAACCAACCCTTCCAAATGCAAAGCAAACACAGTTTCACATATACCCTTCCCAATCATTAAAAAACTAAAAAACCCACCTTTATCCAACTCCAAACCACCCTCATTCACAGCAAGAAACCCATTTCCCAATTCACCAAACTTGCCCAAAAAAATTACATCTTTGCCTCTCAAACACCATAAACAGAGGTCTAAAAGTTAAAAAAATCAATTAAAAATATTATAGCCTTTATTGTATGTATAGATGTATAACCAAAACAGATAGACATAATAGACACTTGATCCGTTTATTTATTTATTTATTTATTTTGATCGGCCAAAATTAGTTGTTAAATGTTAGTTTTTTTGTTAGCAGAGGGATTCGAACCCACAACCTCTCCCTCCCACCCTTCTTGGGACTTTTCACCCAACCACCCAATCAACCTTATATCTCCACTTGATCTGTTTATTAAAAAGCAATTGATGGTTTGATGATACATCTTAAAGATTTAAGGAAATATGGCTTGCCAGAATTGAAGAGAAAGAAATTCATGATGGATGCCACTTGAGGGGCCAAAATTGTAGGCCTAATGTGGTGAAAGCAACACGTATTCCATCACATAAGCTATTTATAGGCTTCCTAAATAAAGAGTCAACAAATCATTTAGTCATTTAGATAAATTTTCCAGGCGGCTCTGTTGGCCATTGCCATAGCCCATAGACATGGGTATCCCATATGAATTACCCTTGGGATATATCACAGGAATAGATATGATGCTCACGTGAAATTTTCACATAACAATGTGATGCAAAATTCCTTCTTAAGAGGTTAAATAAGCAGAACCCCATATCATATATGAATGTCTGCAATAGACATGAACAAAATTTTCACATACTTTGCCGTGTAAGAAATTAATATCCATCTCCTCTACTGCGAACGCTTACCAAGATAGACACAAATTTTGCACGATCACATGAGAATTTCACACCATCAACTCCTGTTTGTCAAGCAACTAATGGAGATTTCCTGAGTTTATCAATTTTCAAAGCGAAATGCTTGGCAATATGCTCCATCCCAGCATCAACCAGAGCTTCCTTCAAGGTACTAAACATTTTGGCAGGAGGTCGAATGCCCACATCCAACATTTCTTGAAAGTACTTACACGCTTCATCCAACTTACTTTCATGGCACAAGGCACAGACCAACGTGGAGAACATATGCATTCCAGGAAGAATTCCCTTCCCTTTCATCTCATCCCAAACTGCCACGGCCATATCCAACCGCTCTTCGTTACAAAACATCCTCACCATGATCTCATACGTGCTCACGCTTGGCTCACACCCAAACTCACCACCACTCATTCTCTGGAAAACTGAGCTAGCTTCTTCAATCCTACGACCCTTTATAAGATGATGAAGTACAATATCAAATGTTCGAGAATTCGGACCAATCCCACATTTCTTCATCTCACCAACCATCCTATACGCATCATCCATCCGCAAAGACCAGCAATAAGCCCCAACAACAGCATTGTAAGTGGGAGCCTCCGGCACAAAACCGCTAGCCTTTGATACCTCGAAAAACTCAAGAGCTTCGTCCAATCTCTTAGCAGAACCCAAACCATTTATCAAAGTGCAATACACATGGGGACTAGGTCTCACACCCCTAGCTTTCATCTCATGGTACAACCTAATAGCTTCATCAAATTTCTTAGCCTTGCAATGCGCATTCATGATTATCCCATATGCAACGACATCAAGCTGAAACCCTTTATCTTCCATCTCCCGACACACCTCATTTACTTTGATCAAGTTCTGCTGCTGACTCCACCCTTCTAATAAAATGGTGTAGGACTTGATATCAGGGTCCAACCTTAAGTTCCGCATTTTATCAAACACCTCGTGTGCCTCCTCCACAGACTTGGATTTACATAAAACATCGACCAACTTGTTGAAATCCGACACGTGCGGCTTCAAACCGTAGTGCTCCATCTTCTCGAATGTCTCGATTGCTTCCTTGGCCTTCCGTGCTCTGGCGTATCGTCGAGCAACGAGGGAAAAAGTGTCAGAAGTAAGCAACTTTCGTTGCTTCATGTCGTTGACCAGGGTCCAAATCATCTTGAACTGTCTGATCTTACCCAGTGCTTCGATCAACGCGTGGAAGGCTTCTGTGGTGTGTTTGAACTCGCTTTGCTTCTCGGCCCAACGAAAGAATGAGAGCGCGAGGACTCCGGCGTTGCTGAGTTTGTTAAGGACCTCGAGGACGAGTTCCGGCGAGGGCTTGACCGGAACGGCGGCGAGAGAGGCGCCGACGGTGGAATCGCGGGTGGTGGATAGGATTCTACAGATTGCTTCGGCGTCGGGGGTGGGTCGAGGTTGGGCCGTGTGGAAGGCGAACGTGTGGGTTTTTGAAGGCCCATTGGAGTGATGGTGGTCGAAAATTGAAGTTGGCGAAGGTGGAAGGAATGTTGAGGAAGATTTTGCAAGGTTAAGGGTGGTGAATCTTTTGGATGACCAGAAAAGTGCCATGATTGGGACTTGGGAGATGGCACATGCAAATGGGACTTACTTAACCTATTTATAAGAATTGTAAGAATACATTTTTATTTTAACTTTTTTTTTGGTACAGAATCTTATTTTTGTTAGTTTTAATTTTTATTAAGTTTAAAAATGATTGCCATTACTCTATATTGTATTTATTCATCACGTGAGCGATTATTCTGAAGTATATATATATATATATAAATGCAAGTTACATTACATTATTAATTAGTGACAGTATCATGTCCAAAAACAAAAGTAGTGATCATAACTATTTTTAAAATTTATGAAATTAAAACAAAAAAAAGGCTAGAACCTAAAATAATTTTAATTATATTTAGATGGATTAAAAATATAATTAAAATTTTCAAAATAAGTATGTGTCATTTATTAAATTGGATTTAATGAGTCATTTTGTCTTTACTT
>PYAF01002535.1:721791-736100 GCA_007407185.1 Glycine tomentella
AACCCTAATCACAACGTAAACCCCTAACCTAATCTGAAATCCATCAACCTAAATTTGAAACCCTAAACCCTAAACCCTAGATCCTAAACCCTAAATTCGATACCCAAAATTCAAAATCTGAAACCCTAAAACATAAATCCTTCGGGAACTTGTCCAGGCCTTCTCCTCTCAATTTCGAGCGCGTGGCCACCGGTTTCGCATCAATCGGACGTCCCAGTCAAAAGTTACGAGCTTCCGTAATTTACGAAAAAAATACGAAAACCTAGGACCCACCAATAGCCTGCCACGTGGCGCCACCAGGTGAAACACGCCCCATTTGGGCGTGTTTAAACACGCCTCAAATGGGCGTGTTTCATCACCCCATTTTGCCAAATATTTTTGCTTTTGCCCCTTTTTTCCAATTAAATAATTAAATTATATTATTTTAAAAAATTTGCCAACAAATAGTACTGAAAAACAGTGAATGATTGAACCCAATAACAAGAACACAAGTGACTGTCGCTGACCTCCGGTTGCGCAATTATCCAAACCCTAACACCACATCCCGGAAAACTCGAAGCTCAGTTTTGCACCGTTTCTCCGATACTCTCTTCTCTCTAAAGGTAAATCCCTCTTCACTCACAAAATCAAATTTTTAGTGCTTCAGTGTTAGAATTTTTCAGATATGCCCCAATGTCTATGAACAACAACAGCAACAACCCCCATGGACCCTCTTCCTCCGGCTACCCACATTCCCAAATTGCCCCTGGCCAGTACCCTCTTTCCCAGGCCCACGCCATCGTCCAAGCCCAGTTCCAGGCTCAGCTCCAAGCCCACGGGCTCACACTCAACCCCAATCCCAACGCCAAACGTTTCCCTCCAAAACCCCCAATTCACACCGCCCCCGCGCCGTTTAAACAAACGGAACCCGCTCTCACCGCCACCGCCGCAACCGCTCGAAGGAAGAAGCATAAACCAAACGAGAAACAGCTTCCTGAGAAAGCCTTAGCAACTCTCCCAGAATCGGAGATTTACACGCAGCTTCTCGACGTAGAAGCGCGTGTGGACGCTGCACTTGCTAGAAAGAAGGTTGACATACAGGAAGCACTGAAAAACCCACCCTGCATTCAGAAAACCCTGAGAATCTTCGTGTTCAACACGTTCTCGAATCAGAACAATGCGGATTCTTCCGCTCCCACGTGGACTCTTAAGATAGTTGGGAGGATTTTGGAAGATGGTGAGGATCCTGAACAGGCAGGAGGGGCTGTTGCTGCCCAGAGGATGCCTCCTTTGTATCCGAAATTCTCTGCGTTTTTTAAACGAGTAACGATTTATCTTGACAAGAGGCTGTATCCGGATAACAATGTCATTACGTGGGAGAATTCGCGGTCCTCCGCAGCTCATGAAGGTTTTGAGGTGAAGAGGAAGGGGGATAGGGAGTTCCCGGCGCAGATTCGGCTGGAGATGAATTTTGTGCCGGAGAAGTTTATGCTGTCGCCTGCTTTGAGAGAGGTGCTTGGGGTTCAGGTTGACACGCGGGCGAGGATTGTTTCCGCCATCTGGCATTATGTGAAGGCGAGGAAGTTGCAGAACCCGAATGATCCTTCATTCTTTCAATGTGATCAGGCCCTGCAGAGGGTGTTTGGGGAGGATAAGGTGAAGTTCACGATGGTTTCGCAGAAGATTTCACAGCATTTGTTTCCTCCTCAGGCTATACTTTTGGAGCATATGATCAAGCTCTCGGGGAATAGTCCGGTTGGGTCTGCTTGTTATGATGTGATGGTGGATGTTCCTTTTCCCATTCAGAGGGAATTGAATGCTTTGGTGGCCAATGTCGAGAGGACCAAAGAGATCGATGCATGTGATGAGTCCATATGCGGAATCATTAGAAAAATACACGAGCACCGCAGGAGGCGAGCATTCTTTGTTGGTTTTAGTCAATCTCCTCTGGAATTTATTAAGGTCTTGGTCGAATCCCAAAACAAGGATCTGAAAGTTTTACTTGGAGAATCTGGTCACAATGCTGAAAAGGACCGCAAATCAGATTTTTTTAAGCAACCATGGTAAGCTTAAGGGCTATCTATTGCATACCATTGTCCTCTCTTGTTTTATTTCTAGCTTGTCTCCTATGCACACTGCTTTTATGAGTTGAAAAAACATGCCACTAGTTTGTTATGGATGATCATGAGCTTAACCAACATGATTTAAAATCCAGGTCTAAAATTTCTTGATTGATAGTTCCCACCCATAGATTGCCTTAAGCTTGAGTTTGATGTATAATATAACTGGAATTGTGTTCGAGTTTGATGCATGTGCTTCCCTTCATCTTGTATATGATGTTCTTATTTCAATTCAAATGACTGAAAATAGCATGATGTACTTTTTCATTATGCTCATTTACCTGGTGAAATTGGACATGAAAAAGGCTCATGTCCTCTCTCTCTCTCTCTCTCTCTTTTATATGAGCATAGCCAGTTAGTTACCTTGACTGTTAAATGTTATACTTATAACCTTGTTTGACAACTTGAACAGGGTTGAGGATGCTATTGTACGCTATTTGAATCGCAAACCAGCTGCAGGAAGCAATGCTCCAGGGAGCACATGATGTGCAGAGTTTTAAGTTCATTATGGAAATTTTCAGATGTAGCTAGTCTTCCATGCATGATGTATCATTGCACATGGCTCATTTGAGCTCATGGAAACTCTGATAGTTTATGTTGTTAGTTACATATCAGTAGTTTCAGTGCTGCAACTTGCCTTTGCAGTTCATATGTTAGTTAAGTGCAAGTAATAATCTTGATAGTTAGGATTGGTGTATAGTAATTTCAGACTTAAGTTGTCTTATGGCAGATAAGGTAAAGGTGAAAAAGAAACTTTGCATGCCATGGCCGTTTGTTCCCGTCTATTTTTTTGCTGAATTTGATTTGAGTAAAAATGAACTAACTCTTTAATGCAATTCTCCCGCCTCTCTTGTCAGTGTTTATATTAAAACTATTAGGTTTAAATACGTGTCCCTCAAATTTAGGTCTTAAATATGCAACTTGATTTTTTAGTCTTAATTTTGAAAATGTTCTTTTTAGTTCCTTTCGTGGTAAAAAATCACTACATATTATGCATCCAAACTGTAAAAAATCAAACAGAACTCAGGAGAGGCTAAAAATATCATTTTTTTTTTAAATTGAGTGATTAAAAAAAAAAGCAAATTTAAATTTAGGAAACCGAATACTGAAGTGACCTAAATTTAAGGGATTAAAAGCTTAGTCAAACTATTCTTCCAAATATGCTTGTTGGTTGTAGTCAAATGAAATGGTCTTGTGATGACAGAATGTAGACATTTTTCATCTTAAAATTTAGGTTCATGGAAAAACGTTTTTGTAGAATACAATCATTGTTGACATGAGCTTTATAGAATCATAGTATAATTTTTTGGTCAATGCTTCATTGTATAATGATTGTTTCAAAGAACTTATTTTTTATGCACTATTAATGTAATCTTTTATACTGTCAATTAATAGAAAACCATAATAGGTATGACTTATATGGTGGTTATTGTTATAGTTAAACTTATCATTTATCATATACGATTACTTATAATTGGTTCATGGTTTAATTTTTTATATGCTATCAATACATGTACATATAACATTCCCTCTTGTTTCAATGGATTAAGTTACATTTATTCACAGACAAATATAAAACTTTAAATCCACATTTACTATAAACTAAAAGCTCAGGTGTCATGTTGTCTTCCCTAGTTTTGGGCCCAAAAAGTCCAATAGCACGTGGGATTATAATTTTTTATACTACACAAAAGTGAAAAGCTACTGAGAGAGACTAATGAGTAATAATGTCCACGAGGCAAAGACAAGACACATTCATCTCTTCATGCATCTCATTCTCCTCCAAGCAGCGCCCATTCAATTCCACATCCCTCATTCACATCGGTATCATTTTCTGTCAGGCTTGTTCACCTTTCCTACTTCAAGTTTCATGATTCAGAGTCTTATTATGCTTATGATATATGCATTCACTTCCTAGGACTTCTTGAGAAACTTGATTTGGGAACTGGTCATAAGGCCAAGAAATGTGTCACTGAAATAGTCATAAAGCTTAAAGCCTCTACTTACTACTTTAAGAAAAAAAATATAAAAATTAATAATTTGAAATTCAATTTTGAATTGAGATTCAAATTAAACATTGATTGATGTTTTGTTTGAAAATTACGAAAATTCCATTTTACTATCCTTTTGGAGAGGTCTGCTACTACTAGTTTGGTCCACTGTTAAGTGTAAAGATCTGTTCCGTGATGATGCCAATTGCAAAATCAATCTGGTTTTCTGCAAAATTAAAGGTAAACATTCTTGTCAGTGTAGGGAGCCAACTCGGCTTATAGCTAATTGTTAACAATGGTTTCAATTTTCTATTTGTTTCTATTTTATTTGTCACGTTCCAATTTTTGGTCTATGCCTTTCTTGTGTTTCATAGGAAGCTACAAGGTTTTGAATTTCAATTGTAGTCACATTGCGGTTATGGAGACCCAATAATCTTAATGTTATGACACGAAATTGGTTCAGACCTTTTTGGCATGGCCATGTGTACAGTTGACAAAGTGGAATTTCATTGAACTCAACTTTTGTAAACTTAAATTTAGTTAAAAGTATGTTTGATATAATGTGATTTATGTTTGGAACTTTTTACATTCTACAGAAAAGTAAGAGAAGTAGCTTTGGACTCAGTTTCAGTTTGAATGAAAGTCACATTCAACTTAAGTGTGAATCTGTGAAAAATAATGTCAAATATACAAAAGCACAACTTTCTATGAGGAATGAACTTCAATTTAAATAGTCAAACACCAAATCAAATACATCTTTACAATTTGAAATGCAATGACTCATTTGAGCACAGGACGGTTTCGTTCCAGCAAATTAATGGACAATAGCGCAAAATATGTACTATAAAGTGGTCGTTGTGCATCCTAATTGCTGAAGTCCTTTTAGGATTTCTGTACCTAACTAGCTAATCGTGCGTCCTATATTGGGGACCTTCTACAATATTATTATATTGAGTCGTTTGGGGACCCCATATTGGTTAGTTAGTGATGTAACAATATTATTATATTGTGAATTAATTTTTGGAATGAATTTTTATGTCTAAAACTCAAATTCTAAAATAGTTTTATAACTTATCCAAATGATTGTTTTTTGGATCCATTAGGTTATCTCTTATGGAACTGTTATTGAACCACTTGTATTTATAGTTCTATAAATTTTACATTCGAGATGATCAATCCTCCACATAAAAAGATAATGAGTATAAGTTAGGAAAAATCTTTGCCTCATAATCTATTTTTTAGATTGAGTTAGACCTAAAAAACAAATTCTAAGATAATCTATATATTATGAACACTTGGATTTGACCGTTCCAATGCAAATTTCAAGATTCCATTGATGGTTGCACATTTCTTCAAAACAAAAAATGGAGAAGATGAAGAAGGTGATAAAGAATGATGCCACGATCCGTGGAGGAATGATAAGTCGGAGGGGGATTCATCACAAAGAAAAACTTCTTTGATAAGAATCAATTTGGATTCAGTTAAAAACTAAAGAAGAGATTAAACTCTCAATTCAAACAAAAACTCAATTTCATTCAAAATTAGTTACCAAAAATGAAAAGTTTTTGAGTACTTATAAAGCTAAACCTCTAATAACACACTAAAACACACAATTTAGGCCTATTTACATCAACATTGAGACTCATTGTAAATAAAAATTATGATATTACGAAAATTACTAAAAGAAATGCGCTAGGCGCGACATGCACGCTAAGCGAGCTGTTCAACAATCTTCAATGTGCTCCAATTCAGCTCCTTATGACTTCTTCCTTCCTTGTCTTTGATGAGTAGTTCATCATTGATTCTTTTGGTCATCTCTTCTTGTAAAAGCTTGATTTTACATCTTGTTATTGGACCCTTCAACTCATGAAGTACTTCTAGATCTTTATACTATTTGGATAGCCCACTATCATAATGGGACATGGAACAAACATTTCTTAAAATGAGCATGACTTCTTAGTTTTAGGTTACTATGTTAGTTAAGTTTGTGGTGAGAAACAAATATCTCTTTACACATAATAATGAGAAAACACAAAGAACATCAAAAAATAGAAATTAAAAAAAATACAAATTTAATGTGGTTCGATATCTCTTACCTATTTATACAAAATATTTCAATATTTTTTCACTCGCTATCTCAAATCACACTACAAGTTTTCTAGACAAACATGAGAAACCTCCCAATAATTATATTACATTCTCTTATTTAGGGTGGTGACTCATTCTCTAGATTAGGTAGTTTTTCTCATCTCAAAAACTTCTATTTATGAATTGCATCTTAATCTTAAAAGAAGAAATAAAATTGTAAAAAATAAAAGTAATATTTTAAATTTAAATAAATAACATCTTAAAGATTTAAAATTGAAATATTAAATTGTTTTTCCAACCATTTTTTGGTTGACTATTGTACTTGAGATGTAGGTATACGGGAGCTTTTGCAGCCAAAAATAGTAAGTCTCCATAACAAACTTTGTTTTCAACTAGTTTTCTATTTTGGAGATCCAAATAGTGCAAATATCTCTTTTAAGACTTCTTATATCTTAATATATCTCGTTTCATTACATAAAATCATATTAACCACTTTTTTCTCCTCTTTTGCAATCTTTCAAGTGTCTACACCCAAAAGGTGTTCAACAATAATTTTTCTGCATACTATGTTATACAAGCTGGAAAAAATATTGTATAGGGGCTACAAATAGTCCCAAATTAAAGCTTGATTTGTCTTTAAAGATTCCTTAAAAGCTTGATGAAGAAGCTAGGACACCAGCTAGAAGAACCCCTAGCTATATTTTCCTCAGGTACCTATTATGATTCCCGTCTTCTTCCACATACTCTTTCCATTACCATGTGGCTAACTTTTTTGTATTGGACATAGACAGACAAGAGCTAGCTAGGATTGTAGGTAACCTCCTAGAGAAATGGAGTATTAATTGAGTATTCAAGGTATCAGAGGAGGAAATAGATCTCATTTTGTAACTTAGCGGAAGGTATCAACATTTTTCCCAAGTTAATTTTTTTATTTTCATGATTTGCTTTGCTTTTACTTGATAATTTTCTTGACCACGGATTATTCAGGATCTGCCACGAAAAAACTAAGTGAATGATGCTTCTTTTGGTCCCCAAATAGGTTTTAAAATAAGGTATAGAATCTACAAATTGATAATGGAGGGTATGCAGCCACTAAATCTTTAGGTATGCACCAAGTCGCATGCATAACCCAGACATTAAAGAATATATTCAGCTTAATTAATTTTAAAACTGTTTCGTTGCTTGACTTAAGAACTCATTAATTTTAACTCTGGGAGGCTCCAAACCACCATTGAATCAAAAGTTTTGAATTCTTACTCTTCACTAAATGTATATTGGAATGTATACTCATTCAACTTAACGTCAAACCAAACATACCCTTAAGCTATGTTTAAGAAACTGTTTGAAACTTCTAGCGTTTCAATGCGGAAATTCTAAAGCAACTAGTGTAGCTTTCCTAACGTGGCTAGGTTGTGTTTTGTGGGACGCCTATGCAAACAGACGACACTAAGTGCATGTTTGATTAAACATTTGCATCTCTCGAAATTACGTTTGCCAACGGATTCAAAGGCTATCTTTTGCAATCATCCGCATTCATCCGTTAAATGTTTATGAGAACTTGTCACCGCAACTTCAAGTGGAACTCAAACATATGCTAAATCTGTTTTTCTCAGCTCAACTTTGCATCCAAGCAATTTGGAAACCTACTATTGTAGAGGCCCATCTCCCCATTTTATGGGGGACAAAGCACATAAACAATTCATTCAAGAGTTAATGGCCAACAATAATATCAATCAGATTCTCCACCTATGTACTGTGTTATACATCAAGCAATGTGCTCAAGAAAAATTAAAAAAGAATGCTTTATGCTCACAGTACGGTAACAAGATAAATTGTTTAAATAAATCAGCTTACGTGGTGTCTTACGAGACCATCCCATATGAAGCAATAATCAATTGGTTTAATCACGTGCAATACTGTGACCAGATTTCAAAGAAAATGAAGTCAAATAAAAACAAAAGCATGTTTTTGCAGGAATTGAGTTCACACTTATGATGATGAACATGTAAAATAACAAAGGTTAGGCTGGTGAACACGTGTGTGTGCAAAACAAAACTTCATTGTAAGAATTGCTTACAACCAATCATTCTCTTTGCCCAAGAAACAGAAAGCAGTCACAACTCACAGTTTATAGATTTGTTTTTATCAACAAATATTAATTTAATTGTTAATTTGTTAATTTTTTTTTTTATAATGAAAGAATTCATATTTACGATCTCTCTCTACTTTTCTTTTTCTCTCACTACCAAACTAATCTTATAACATCTAACTAGTATAATAAGCAAAAGTAGGATTTTGTTACTTTTTTCAGTATTTTTTATACAATTTTTTCAAAAAACATGAAGTAAAAATAAAGTTAAGCTTAATTTGTCACAAGAGCCATTTGATGTGGGATGTACCAACTATATTTCCCCTTCCTCAATTAGCTCTCAATATGAGAACAGAAAAAGGGAATTACAAAATGGAGTGCCTTAAAGTATCTAATTTAATGAGTACAATTGACTCAATCGAATATATAAAAAAAAAAAAGTCAATTTAACTCAGTTTTTTTCTTCTTTTTCTTCCCTTTTACAAACCAATACTCTTAAGCCGCCAGCCATGTGTGCCGTGAGCAGTGGCACGAATATAGGCCTCTCTGGACCAACAATTCTAAATGTGAATCTGCTAAGAATTGAAGCCACCACATACTTCATTTGAATGAAGGCCATTTCCTTGCCTAGACACACCCTTGGACCAGCCTGAAAAATTGGAAACAAAAAAGGAGAAACCTCATTCAACACTATTCCTTCACTGTTTCTTGGTTCCACAAACCATCGATTTGGTCTAAATTCAAACCAATCCTTCCCCCACAAGTCTTCCATTCTCCCCATTCCATATGGAAAATATGTGACCCTATCTCCTGCTTTGACCACAGTGCCATCTGGCAACAGATCATCATCAGTGGCATGCTTAGAGTCCCATGCCACTGGTGGATACAGCCTCATGGACTCACACAAACATGCCTTCAAGAAACTCAAATTCTTCAGTGACTCATAATCCAACACCCCTTTTGCCTCCTCCACAATCTTGTCCTCCAAATGGGAATAATGTGATAGAATCCAAAAGAACCATGTCATAGCTGCTGAAGTAGTGTCCCTCCCTGCCATGATGAAACTTATCACCATGTCTCTAATCACTTCCTCTTCATGACCTGCACATATAAGCCTTGACAAGAGATCATCTTCATCATAGTTTATCTCACCCTTTTGCTTCCTCTCTTGAATCATTCTCATGACATGAGTCTGAACTTCCTCGACAGCAATCTTAAGCAATCTCTCAGATCCAGTACAAAACCATCTCTTCACCCTCCAGATCATGAACAAGGGTGCTGCTCCACGTTTTGCAGACACCTCTGCAGCCACATCAAAAGCCCTTGCAAGGGGACAAGTAGGAACAGAAGGGTCCAAACAGCACCTATTATAATTATTAGTCCCCAATGTGAACTTGCAGATCACATTGAATGAGAATCTCCTTAGCAGCTCTTGCAAGTCAACCACCTTGTTCTCACCACACAGTGCCTCATCAAGCACTGGCACAAGCCTCTCACACACTTCTTTCTCCAACGTGTGCATGACAAACTCCCTCAGGGACTTCGCGGAGAACTCGTGGCTCGCCAGTCTCCGATTGGCGAGCCACGACTCTCCATCCACGTTGAAGATCCCTTGGCCGAGGAAATCGCCGAGGATCTCGGTGAAGGGCTTTCCTTTGGGGAAGTTGTTGAAGTTTGTCTTGAGCATATACTCAACATTTAGTGGGTTTGTTGTCACAATGGTTCTACGTGCACCAAGCCTTTGAACCACTATGGTGTTGGTTGGGGACTGAGCTAGTAGCTCAGTGTACCAATCCAACAAACGGTACCTGTTCCTGTAGAAGGATATCAGGCAACCTATGAGGGGATAGGTTGTCGGACCGGCGGGGCCGGAGATATTCTTCCCTCGCCGTGTTGTTGCGGGGAGGGTTATGTAGAAGAGGATGAGGAGGAAGATGAGGAAGAGGGGAAGGGAAAGGGAAAGGAGGATCATGAATGCTCCTCCCATATTACCAACATGAGAATGAGAATATGGAGAGCACCGTGAAAGATGATATTGGTCCTTATGAGTTGACTCTTTATATGGTATTTAAATGTGCATATTATTTTAGTAATTATGTTTGAAGAAATTCTTAGGTGCACCTGGAGTAAAATATTTGTTTGCTCTGATTCATTCATTGTTCGTCATGTCAGCAATTTATCTAAAAAAATAAAAATTGTTATTAATTTATCTAGAAAAATTAAAAATTATCATTAATATAGGAAACAACAATGACTCACAATGCTGACATGACGAACAATGAATGGATCATAGTAAGAAAAATGTCTTGCTCCAAGTTTACCTAAGAATTTTGCTTATGTGTGATCTTTATTTGAGAGCTGGATATATTCAATATTTAGCAAATGATGAAAATATTTATTCTTGCTTTAAACCAATTAATACCTCGTGAATTTGATTATATATATATATATATATTTGATATAAAAAAATGATGAGTATATTTTCAATATTTTCTCACTTTATATCTTAAATAATGCGTGAGTCCTTATTAATATTTGAATATTTTCATCTACATATTAAATATTTAGAGCTAGAATGTCATGAAAATAAGGATTTGATTAGATTCAACTTTTACACGCTTTCATCCATTATGTGTTGTTACATCATTAAAATAGGAATTTGTTGCATCCACAATAACGATTGTTATTATTACGTTAAATAATAATGAAATCTTTATAAAAACGAGTGAGATGTAACTATTATGTAGTTTTAATTAAGAATTATTATAATTTTTTTTATAAAACTATTTTACACTGTATACCTTGTTATAAGATAAATATATTTAAATTAACAAATTTATCATATATAATAATTTGTAATTTCTCTCTAAAAAAATAAATAAATTTATGATTAATTGGACAGTAAAAATCTTATTTTTCTGTTATTCTTCTTTTTTTTTATCTCATTTCTAATTCTCTGATTTGTTTTTTTTTTTCTTCCTATTTTAGAACTTATTACATTTATCAATCTCTTGTTTTACTTTTTTTTTCTCTTCATCACTCTACTCCAAAATTAGTGTATGTTTAGCTTTCTTTTTAATTAATTTGGAACATATGTAGCCACTGAAAACAATTGATGTCCGCACATACATAGTCAAATATGGCAAACGTGGAAAAATAATTAAATAAATTAATGCTAGCTTAGTGCTGCTTGGCTAGTTTTAAGTTCATAATATAGTATATTGTTGTCTTTCCTTTAAGTCATAATAGTACATGTTGTTTGTTTAAAAAAAAAAATAGTACATTGTTATTATTATCATTGCTTTTTGGTATGCTGCTTTCGTTGTCTTATTTATTAGAATAAATTATTTGACTTGCTTTGTTTACGAAATACAAAGTGCGCTTGATAGATGGAAATTTGAGTCAAAATAAGAAATATATAAGTAGTTAAAACTTACAACAAAAAAGAGAATGAGTAAATTGACCAGTTCCAAGAGCTGGCTTTCTGACTTAAGCCTTTCCTTATAAGATTTATAGTATATGTCTTTATCCCAATAGATAATCTCATTGGAACATAAACCGAATTATATTTCAACACACACATATATATAGCATATTATATAAAAAAAATTATATTAAGTAAAAATGAAAATAACAAATCTCAATTATTAGATTAAAATGAAATGTTAAAATTAAAACATTTTAAGTTCAAATTAAATTTTTATTTGAAACTCATCACCACCATGATTATCACCACCATCATAGTTGTTTATGCCACAACTCTTATGACTGTCGTCATAACCATCATTAACTACTACTATTATGACTGTTGTCACGGTTGCTTCCACCACCACAACTATGATCACCGTCGATAGTGGTGATGGTAGTGGCGACATAGATCATTTTGGTGGTCACGATGGTGATCATGGTAGTAATCACGGGGTTGATGGTGAAAGTGGTGTCGATCTTGTTATAAATTAATTTTTTTCATATAAATGACAAAAGTTAAATCTTTAAGATATTTAATTTCCTATTTGGTAATTTTTTTAGAGATTTTATGGTTAAATAAAGTTTTAATTCAGATTTAAAATGTTTTTAATCTTAACCTTTTATTTTAATCTAACGGTGAAAAATAATCATTTTCAAATGATATGTCTCTCTCTATATATATATACCCAACTGGTGTAATTAATCAATTGACAACACAAGTTGAGTTTATGAGGAAATGACTTGAATTCGATTCTTACATAATACAGTACTCTTGGAAAGAAACATATAACTTTAAGAGTAATTAAATACCAATCGAGAATTAGTCTCATAGCCACTGTTTTTAAGGATCAAAGTTTGTGGAAGGGATATTTTGGGGTACTACTGAATAGTATAAGACTTTAATTACGACACTCAAGATTTGTGTACGATTAAAAGAAGGTTTAAATAGAAATTTTGTTGTTTATAATTTCTATTCATTTGGGTTTCAAGTCTTTAGGGTTTTATGCAGTTCAAGTCTTTAGTTTATTATTTCAAGTATTAGTACATCTTTGTTTACTAATTACAAGGTCAAGCTACGTACAAATTCTTATGTCTCCGACTAAATTGAATTTTAGTCCATATAATTATTGCGCATGATAGTCCATATTTATAATTTCAATTTCTTAAGATATTCGTCTTTGAGGATTAAATACATATAAATAAATAAAAATATAAAGATGATATCTAAAGGACTTTAGGAATCAAAACTCAAATGGATTAAAACTATAAAGATCAAAACCTTAATAACGAGTTGAAAAAACAATTAACAAATGTAATAATAATTAATTATGAAAAAATTAAGTTTCTTTATAATATAAAATTAAGGTTTGGACATGTTCAGGAAGTGTCAAAGGAGTGGATAACATAATTTTTAGTCCAAAAGAAAAAGAAGATCGAAAAAGGATATTGAAGGAAATCATTAAAGTAAATCTTAGACTCAATATCTTTGAAACTTTGATTTTTAACTGAGTCAAATGACATTGTATAATTCATGTAATTGATCTCATCTAGTAGGATAAAATTTTGTTGTTGTTGTTGAAAAAATAATTTGCCTTAATAATAACTTTTTGAAAAAAAAAACTAATATAATAGAATTTCTATAAATTAGTTTATGTAAAATAAATAAATTTTATCATATTGAGAAGTATGGACGGACATAAAATTCTTTTGTATTGGCTACATATGTTCCAAATTTATTAAAGAGAAAGACTAAACAAAATAAACTCATTTTGGAAGGAAATGAGGTAAAGAAATAAAAAAAAAAGTAAAATAAGTTAGTGATAAATACAGTAAATCTTATGATAGGAAAAAAAAACTTAATTCAAACGTTTCTCCATGATCATTATGAATCGTCGATGGATATTCTATGACACACAAATTCTCTTTTATATTACACTAATCTTTCAATTGTTTAAAAAATATTACACCATATTATTTTCATATAAAGAAGATTAATATAAATATTATATATATATATAAAATTTCACGGAACTTAAAAAATGATGGAATTTATTATACATATACTAGTAATATATTTTTAAGCCTCTACTTTTAAATATATTATTTATTATTAGTTAACATTTATTAAAAATTATATAATTTTACAAAACTTAGTTTTTATTTAATGAATCTCATTCATAATTTTATAATTTTTTAATAAATTTATTGGTCCTATGTTAGAGACTATACGAATGTCTCTCAAGTATTAGATTAAAAATTAACTCTATTGGTGATAAGTTAGTGTTGTTGATCTAAAAAAATTTTACACTTAAAAAAATTGTAAACAAATTTTTTTATTAAATAGATCATGTCATACATATAGACACTACAAAATCTTCACTACAACAAAAAACGGAATTTCCGACGGAAAAAATCCGTCGGTAAATGCAAAAATCCGTCGCTAACGCCATATTTCCGACGGAAAACCGACGGACAAAAATCCGTCGGTAAAGTGCTTGTAGGAAATGAAATCCGTCGGTAATTTTTCTGTCCGTCGGTAATTTTCCGACGGAATTTCCGTCGGTAACTTCCGTG
>PYAF01002535.1:738066-759273 GCA_007407185.1 Glycine tomentella
ACAATTATACCCACATCTTACGGCTACCTACAAAAAGTATATATATATATATATAAAAGATGTATCAAATTATATATGTATAACTTTGATAAATATTATATTATTCTATAATTATCAACTGAATAATATTTTTTTAAAAGCCATCATTTAATTAAAATATTTCATATATATATATATAAATATTATTAATCAAATTTAAGAATTAAAATATTATATTTAAAAATTATTATGCTAAATAATTATATTACTAATTAATGCTATATGGTTATGTTTGGATAGTTTAAGAATGATTTTTAATTTAGTTTTATCAATTTAATTAATATTTATTATTAATTTATTGATTTTACATTTATCCAATTGGGATGTGAATGAGAACTAAAATTATTACCGTGTGAATATGTAGGTGAGTACAAGTATTTTTTAGACATGGATATATATGTAGACGAGTATTATTGTACTATAGTTAGACCTTATTCATTATCATCCATACTTGCATATAATTTAAACCCTCTACAAAATATTTACTTGATTTAAAATCATAAAACATAGGTAGGGATATTCGCGGATCGATTTAGATCGGTTTTAGCCAAATTTAGAATCCAACCCAATCAAATTTGATCGGTTCGGTTTGGTTCGATTTTCCGAAATTTTTTTTTGAAACTCAACCCAACCTAATCCATTCATGAACAATTTGGTTCGGGCCAACGAATTACTCATTTAATTTTTTTTTCTTAGAACTACTATTTTCTATCATGATTATTTTCAATATCCAATACAATTAACACAATATTATCAAATATATGAAAGTAGTAAAATTGATTCATTTAATACCATGAACATAATGTTCTAATATAGACTTATAATATAAATTAAAACAAAAGATTCTTAAATAAGATTTACTATAAGAGGTTGAATCACAACTATTTCTCACAAATTAATTTCTTGCAATAAGTTTTGTTATAACCAAATTTGTTACAACCAGATTTGCTGAAACAAACAAATGAACTAAATATGATTCATTAATATTATAAACATGGTAAATAAAATATGAAAAAAAATTGAAACAAATAACAATATACCTAAAAGTAATACATTAAGAAATTTCAGTACTTGCAATTTCAACACTTGGAGATCCAATATTAGTAGTATTTAAAGTCAAATCAAACAACTCTAAAAATTTAAACACAACCCCGTTAGTCCAAAAATTAATTGATATTTATACAAATATAATGCTTTTGCTTTTATGATGAAATGACATTATTTCAATCATTAACAAAAAAAAAGTAATATCATTATTTTGACCTCATTGAACACTGATTTTTAAATAACTTTAATGTTAAAAGAACAAAAGAAAAAAAAACACCATTCGAATCAAACTTTCAAAGAATGTTAAAAGAACAAAAGAAAAATAAAAGACATAATTTAAATTAAACTCTCAAAGAATTAATCAGCCAACGAGAGAAAAAAAATCAGGCTCTGACTATTACTCACTCTGAAACTAATTCTCTCAATCTTTAATCCAAAAAAAAATAGACACATTTTTCCCTCTTAAGATTTTACCAAAGATTAGCTTAATTCTAAAGCAAACAAGAAAAAGAAAACAATAAATCAAATACAACAACAAAAATTCGAGTCAACATTCAACAATGAAGGTTATTTCTTTTCTTCTCATCCTTGTTTCCATCAAAATCTCAATGAATACAAACCAGAATAATCACGATAAAGTTGAAGAGCTTCAGAAAAGAAAAAGAAAGCGCAGAGGAAAACCTGATGCTTGATCAATCTGATGAGATGAGATGAGTGAGAATAGAGAAGGAACTAGTGCAGAATCGCAAAGAAGGAGATGAGAGAGAACAGAAGCGACTGAAGCACAGAGAAGGAGATGAGATGAGAGAGAACAGACAAGCACAAAAGAAAAAGAAACCTAAATCCATGACATTTACATTATCACACCTTCACAACAAAGATGAGATGAGATGAGATGATTATGGGATGGCCCTTCATTCGGCCTAGACATTTACAGTATCACACCTTTTTTTATTGTCAAAATATTTTTTAAATTTTTAAATTTTAATATATATATATATATTATATAAATAATAAAAAAAAATTTATTACGGGTTCACGGATCGGGTCAACAGGTCAACAGATTTATAAATCTAAATCTGTGACTCAACCCGTACATGAATGATTTTGATCGGTTCAGTTCGATTTTAACCTAAATACATAAATGACTCAATCCAAACTATTCATATCAGTTCAAATCGATTTGGGTTATCGGGTAACTCATATCCGTGAACACCCCTAAACATAGGGGCACTCACAAATATAAAATCTGTTTAGTTTGAGTTTAAGGTGAGAAAAAAAACTAAACTTATTTAATTCAATTGGATAGTTTTGGTTTGGTTTATTTATTTTTTAGCTAAATTTATTTATGCTCTAGATTTTTAATTTAGATCCTTTGTTAACCCGTATTGGTTAGGATATTGGATTAAAGTGAAAAATAAATTCTATATTTTTCTCTTTATATCAATTAATTATCTTATTTAGAATTCTATATATATACACCATTCTGGAAAGTAAACTATTTTTTTCTGTTTCTATCATCATCATCACCAATTATCTTATTTTTCTATGTTTCTATCATCATCAATTATCTTATTTAGAATTCAACACATACACCCATCTGGAAAGTAAAATATTATTTTCATCGTCTTTCATCATTTGAGGTAGTGACCAAATCAATGCAAATGTTGATATTACATTTTGCTAGTATTTAGCTCTTTCTAAAACATATTTCTATATCAATCTCATTATCTAAAATATGATGACAAAGTTGAACAGTAATGTAACCAAAGCCACTTGATAATGATTTGGGAACTAAATAACGATGTCCACATGAATTAGGAAAAGGCAAAAGAAGATAAGAGGCCTAATTACTAAAATAAAAAAATATGCATAAATATTAAGAAACATGTGAATTTTGTTTTATATTTTATGTGTTTAAAAATAGAACATATAAATTTCAAATTAAAATAATATTTTTTTAGTTATATTAAAAACGTGAAACCAAAGAAAATATGAATGACATGTGTTGTATCAATTGATATATAACTGATTAATGATAATTGCTTGGTCTCAAAAACAAATGACAAAGATGCCGTATCAAACCCATAAAAACAGAAGTGTCAAGAGTATTATATATATATATATATATATATATATATATATATATTAGTTTGATAGAAATAAGTTCAATAAATAATAGAGCATCCTATTAATTACTCATGTATCTTTTTCAAATCAATCAATCAATTACACAATGAGTTTCTTTAATGGTAGTCCTCTTGTTGAACTCTATAATATTGTTTGGTCTCATTAAATAGAAGCAAGCCGTCTGAAATTAAGATTGTTCACATATTAGCCCAGTTAAGGTATACTTAATTTTGTCTCACTGCTATGCAAAACAGCATTATTGATTTCTCTTATCAACCGTTGGTTCAGAAAAGTTCTTGCTTAAACACATACAATAACGTCACATGAGAATTATTAGCTTGATGAAATGATTTTAAACATGTGGATACTAATACTATTAGTACATATTCCATACATTTCATAAAAACAATGGTAGGACACTGCAGGAGTGGATGGAAAACTTGAGTGTCAGAGATGACTGACATTTAATCAGAGACAACTTTATCTTTATCCTCATCAAACTTTCAGTGTGTGATTTAGAGATTGCAACTGACAAGGCAACCTGAGACACTCATGGCTGGAAGGCTTGGAATTTGTTTGGATACAAAACTATATTTTTTTTGAGTTTTTCTAATGACAAAATTCTATTTTAGTCTGTTAGTTCTAAAAACACTTATAACTTATATTTAAATGGATCCTTTAATCAAATACCTTTTAAAGTATCATTGAGTTCATACATCTGAATATTGAGTACGTCTTCTCCCTATATTGATCGTGACTTATATTCAATTTTTAGATTTCTTTTGTCAGACACGCAATATGTAAATTTCACTATAAATTCTCACTGAGTTGGTAAGATTAGTGATTTTCTCTGACCTTGGAAAGAAACATGTCTTCTCCTAATCTAAACAACTTTCATGCAAGTTTGAGTTGCATGTTTGAACTTGTGTACAATTTTCCAATGTTTAATTACCTTCTGAAGTTCCGAATTTGATTTTCAGGTTGAATAAGGAATAACCAAAGGTATTAACAGATACATGCTGTGTTATTTAAACAACTCTAATAGAGAGTTTCATTGTTAATCTTTGTCGACCAATATACTAATAGCCCATTTGGAGCTAGAATATTGCTTATTCGACACAAAATATAAGTGGACTAAAAGGGAAGAAATTCGGGTAAAAGTAAAAGTAGTGAGCTGAAATTAGCTATAACAATGAATACATACCTCATATTTAAGAAATTTAAGCCATGTAGCATCAAATCGAAAGTAATTGTATATGTTTTTCTTTAATTTCTAGCTGGACATTCTTTAAGTACGCTGACTAGGTTCATTTTTCTTCTTCTTTTGAGATGCAACTAGATTCAATATAATTATATAATATAGTCATATATGTGAACAAATTTTGTTGCTAGAAGTTATATCTACTTAAATGATCTTTTCGACTTAAAAAATATTAGTTTGTGATAAATATTATTAGTAAACAAAGAAAACAAAAAGAAAAGAGAAAAAAAATTATATTACCGTTCAATCATAAATCATCATTAATATGAGCGTGTAGTTGAATAATAATATAAAATTATTTTATGAATGTATAATTTATTTTCTCTAATACCAAAATGAGAGAATCTTTTTAAAAAAATTTATCTTTCCGGCCCTTGCCCACGAACATATATTGACGGAAAGAGAACCATATCTTCAAAATTTCCTTTGTATTTTGATTTGTTATAAAAGCATTATTATCTCGTGCATTGACTGTCTCAAGAAGGTACAAATCTTTCATGGATTGAGTTCATGCTCTTGGTTCTGAAAACTCGTATATGGTCTATGGACTTATTATAATTATTGATATAGGATGAAGCATTGAAATATTACTATTTAGCTAGGAGGAGCCTATTATTGGTTTCACTGCGTATGCCATTTTTTTTTTTAAAGAACACTACGTATGTCATATTCATTTATTATTAATTACTTACGAGATAATTAACCATGCGTCCGGGTATATGCTAGCTGTAGATAACCCAGGAGGTTCAACTTTTTTTCTTCTTAAAAGGTAGTATTGTCATTTATTTTCTTGAAAATACACACATGATACCACCAAAGAAGACACCGTGTTGGTCAAAACTCCACATTTATATATTTTCCATTTGTTGCTTTTGTTTTTCTCTTGTGAAGCACTCCTTGATAGTAGTAATAGTGGACGCCGACATGTGAGGAAGACCTTTGGTACGGAGAGGTTCCCAACAGCACACGTGTGGTGGGGATTTTTGGCACTGAAATTATAGATGATAGAAATAGAAGGGGCGTTGTTGGGGGTGTTTGATCCGGAATGTTGGGGATGGAAAGATGAGAGAAAGGGAATGAACGAGAGCGAGATACGACAGAGAAGCCAAACGATTATTTGATGTGAGAGGAAGTGGATGAATTTTAAGTGTTAATTATTTTGGTTTACTATTTTTTACCGTTAGATGACAATTCAAGTTTAATTATTTTTCCCAGCTGATTTTTTTTCTCTAAGTAACCCTTGTGAACTTTCAATCAATTTTCCCATTGAAATGTTTCAGTACTTTTTATTTAACCGTCGAGTGTCATTTCAATCATACATGAAATTGGAAGATTTTACCTTGCTCTATCTTCATAGCGTTATGCATTGTTCTTAAGTTGAAATGATTCCCTCAACTTCTTTTTTTTTTTTTTTTTCCTTTCATTTGTTGTTCTCAATCTCTCTTCTCTTCATTTGTTCTTATTTTCTAGTCACAATTTTTATAGTATATATCATAAGTATTCTCTATTAGAATCTCCAAGTAATTTTCTACTAAAATAACCAAATAATTTAACAAAGCTTAATATTCAAAACTTAAACTCAAAATTTCTGATTAAACTGTACCAATTCTTTATTTTACTTCATTTTTCCTTCTCATAATCAATCTTTATATGCCTTTAATGAATACAGTAACCATTAAATTTGATGTGACATAATAAAACTCACTAACAGTGAATCATGGATCATAGAAATAAGAGCAAAATTATATTAACCATCATGTAATTACATAAACACTTTTTTTTTTTAACCATTATAGAAACATAAAAGGCTGTCAATGTTTTCAAACATATATAAGGGGTCCAGTTTTCAATTACATAAAGGAAGATTACTGTAAGAATAAAAAAAAAGTGATGTTATTTGTAATTTGAAAAAAACTCAGATTCCAGTTAATTTGTTCAAGAAAGAATATATCATTGTACATGCATTTATAGCAATGGCTCGAGCTTTTGTTAAGTTTCTACAGGTCAAAATAGGACCATATCATTTTTTCTTGTTTGCATTGATTTATATAATCTAATAGCAATATTGGAAACAGTCAATATTTTAGTAATATTCAAAAAGAGCTTAGTTTATATAGTGTAAAATACAACAAATAAAAATTTTCGGTCGTAAAACTTACATAATAGTGTTTTCTACTCCGAGAAATTTTCTAAGCTAGAATTCTACAGGTAATTCTTTCCTTTCCAGAGCCAATATTTCTATGAAATAATAATCCATGTCACCAAAATTCTACTTACAGGTTGACTAATATAACACAGTGAATACATACAAGTTTGCAGCAGCCGTAGATAGATCCATAATAAATCCTACTGCCGCCTGAAACCATTTGAACATCTGCCACCATGCACTAACTGTTCCATAAAGTAAATAAAAAGTAGTGAGAAATGAAATTGCTACCAAGTAACCAAAAATGGACATTATGTGGAGATATAATATAAGTCAGGGTTATGGTTCGTCATTTGCTAAGACCAACGTTACTGGTGTACTTATTATTCCCTAAACCGAGTAGGAAGGTGGAAACTGTAAGAGTAGTTATATTTACATCTGTTGTCTCTTCCATTCTATTTTCATTTTTCACCCACCCTATTTTCTTCTTATTCCTTTCTACTTTTCCCATCACATTACTTAGAGCATCAATCACTTTCTCTCTTTTTCTTTTTCTTCCTATCTTTCTCTTCCATCCAAAATGGGATGGACGTTCATATTTATTTCAAAATGTAATAATGCTACTGCTGAAAGGAATGTGGACTTTGTTTTTTGTCATTAAATGTAATCCATTTTCATATATTATATGAAATATCTACAAATTACATGTATTACATCCCATCACCCATACAGTTATACTAATAGACTTCATATATGAATAGACTTTTTAGTCTTCCTCTTATCATCGAAATTCGAATTTGGTCTCCCTATTTTCTATTTTTTTTTTTATGAATTTATTCCTCTTACTATTTTAATTGTACAATTTTTGTCCATCCATTAACTTGACATTCAATATTTAACAGAAATGCTAAGTAACAGAGAGTCATGTCAACATTTCAGTTAAATATTAGATGTCAAGTTAATAGATTAACCAAAATTGAACAAATTAAAATAGTTGTGGGACTAAATTTGGGAGAAAAAATAAGGAGATCAAATTTGAATGTCGACAATAGTAATAAGACAAAAATTGTAATTAAGTCTAATAATTATTGTTGGCCATATTACCGTCATAGATGAAGTTTAGAAAAGTAAAGCAGAAATTGTAGAGTTTTAAGAAATTAACCTGGAAGAGCCTTGAGCTGCTGTGCACTTTGAACAAAATCCATGCACGCACTGCTAGACATTTTGTTCTAGGATTTGATCTGAATTCCACGTTTCAAAAGAGATTTATAAGCTGGAGTTCTTGACCATTCATCAATTTCACTAGCACGTAGTACAGGCAGAGGATGTGACAGTTGCCTTGTTTGTGCATTCCTTAATCAGCAGCAGAAGTTTAGCTTATGAATGAAAAAAGAAAAATCACAACACAGCACAGCTTGCCCTAAACAGGATGCTACAAACCTTATATACCACCCAATTGGGCTGGAAGCAGCTTTCTCATAAGAGCGAGCTTGCTCCAGGAATGCATCCACATTTAGTTGATCAGCCATAGATGGACATCCCCCAGCTAATTTCATGAGGACAGAGATGACAACCTCTTGTGGGGTTGGGGAATGAAATTTTTATAATTCAATATTTCAATCAACGTACAATAATCAATCTACAGATAGATTATGGCTTCTGACATCACCATAGTAGCATACCTTAGGGTCTTGAGCAACAAGAAGAGCTGCCCGATCACAAGTCAACTCAGCTGCTCGAAGCCAGCGGAACAGCTGCTCTTCCAAAGTCTGAGCTATCATACCGCCAATGCCTACAAGAAATGGCACTAGTTATGAATAACTCAGTTGAAAAAAGTATGAAAAAAACTCCTTGTTCTCATCAATATTAAAACACTAGCCACAACTGATAGAGCAAAATATATATCCACTGTCAAAATAAGCTACACTTTCAAAGGTGAAAGAAAATTGTTCAAAATTTTTGCATTATCAGTAAGTCGTCACGGTTGTTATACTTAACTAGGGGTAAGTGACATGGATTCCAGTTCAATCCATAGGAGTCAGACAAAAAATGTTTCTCCAACTTTGATCATCCAACATAGTTAACTACTTTACCATAATGTATAACATATCCATGTGTGGGTATTAATACATTATTGCAAAACTTAGAAACAAAAATGCTCCATATCACCTACCAGGTACAGAATAGGCTCCAAGGGTTAGAATATTTGCATATGTAAGCCACACACCATGATCACATTTTAGGTGACCCAGCTCATGAGCCAAAACAGCCTGTTAAAGTGAACTGATTACAAGTTAATAACATTTTGGAACCAGAACAATGGATAAGACAGAAAAATATGGATTGACTAATAAATTGATCAGGCATTTTGAAATAGAATAACTCAAGAACCTATATATCATTTAATCTACATCCAACACCATTCACCTCAAAATCTATCTTCCAAAATCTTATTGCTTTTGGAATATGGACTGCGCTGAATTTTGGGGTGGAGGAGGGAACTTTGTGGATGCTAAACTAGTTAAGAAATTGGGTTGAAAATTAAAAAGACATAACAAAGAAACAAATAAGAACCTGCAACTCTGCTTTTGTCAGGAGCTCCACAAGGCTAGTATGAATCACAACGAAAGGTCGTTTACCACTTATAGCTAATGTATATGCATTTGGAACAGGACTTTGACGAACATATAGATCAGGAGCATCTACATTCAATATTTCTGCAGCTTCGACCATTAGGTGGTAAAGATCAGGAAGCTGACAAAACAAGAAGAAAAGTATATTTACTTATTTGAGGCGACATTAGATGGCAACAACCCTCAGCAGGAAATGTAAATGCATTATTTGTTGATCCTTGTTGCAACCCTCAGCAGGAAATGTAAATGCATTATTTGTTGATCCTTGTTGCATAAAATAAAAACATAACACCATGTTATCATTATTGAATTCAGACAGGGAAATTCACTAACTACATGTAATTTTAAAAGCAAATATGTCACACAGCTCAACTAAAAAAAAAAACTACATACCCCATTCCCCAGAGGCTCCTCGCTGTATGCAGCCTTATCCTTGCATATGCAAAAAAACTGTTTCCAGATTCGAACCCATGACCAACATGTCACTAAGGCACAACTTTCCCGTTATGCCAGGGCTCGCCCTCTGTCACACAGCTTAACTGAGTGGAAATAAAAAATGTGAAGTGCAGATACTTCACAGCTCTCATATATTTAATCACAACCAACATGGCTAAGTTGGACAAGTTAATTTACTGTCCTATCAAGAATAGTTACACAGATGCACATGCTCATTCATATATACAGGTTCAAAAGCAATGTAATGCACTCTGATTCTTCATTTGTGAGGAATAAAATATAAGAAAGTGGAATTCACACAGATAATTATAGAGCTTTGCCAACATGCATTGCTTTTTATAATGCATATGCATTTACATATTTAAACTTGCTCAAATATGTAAATGGATTCACAATAGTATCATGACTGTATTTTCATCCATATGCATGTAGTAACAGTGGATTACAACAAAACCCTGCATTTCCACAAAAAGGCAAGGACTATTAAAAGCAGAAAAAACTATCTATTATATTGCATATCTGCCTATAATGCCCATTGCCAGGTACTTGCTGAAGTATACTTTAACTTAAGTGTAAAGGATACCTGATTTTTAGAAACAAGGACAGATGTACCAATGTTTTCAAGGAGCATAACCTGCTCAGATACAGTTCCTGAAATTCATTTAAATGGAACAATGTCATACAGCAACTTTGCCAGAACACAGTGTAAGATTGTTCAAACATATCATTGAACGTAAGGCACTTGAGTAACAAAAGCTATATATCCAAAACAATGACATACTACAATAGAAACTATTTTCCCATTAGGATACAAAAGAGTGCATTTAAGCAGTGAAAATTCATAATTAGTATAGTGGTGGTGTTTTGTGCCTCATAAATGCAGTTGAACATCATTGATCATCACATCAAAGCAGACAAATTCACTATTTATATGGAAAACAATAACTACACCATAACCATGCAGACCATATTATGAACAGATGAGGAGTCCTAGCTATTAAAGATACAATAAAACCATTCATGAGCCACTTTCTCTAAGTCTAGATTACTGATTGTTATTTGTTGATTGTTCTGTTATTCTGCAAAACTTATAAAGTAGGGGCTAGCTGTGTGGGCAATACAGAGTGACTTTTTTCTATCAACTTAAATAAATTCAGATACTTGTATAAACTATGTGCAGTATGTGTACAATCTGGACGACACAGAAAAAGTTATAGTGAGAATAAGTGTTGTCCTGTGACTAGCATGGAAATATTTGAGGGGTATGAATAGGAGAGATTCTTTTTTTGAATAAGAGAGATTCTTGTCTACCTGAGTTTGGCCGACATGTTGGAATGGAATCCAATACAACATACTACACAGAGTTCTATTCCATGTTTGGTACATTTTTTAAAACAGAATACAATAAAACATGGAGTTTAAAAAATGGCACATCTTGGTTCCACTAAATGGTTGAAATTTAGGAGAACAGAACAAAAACTTTCTAATTCATTTGGTTTCATCCTATTCTGTGTGCGACCAAATACTACCCTAGTATACCTACCTCAATGGTACTAAGCCAATAAACTATTGACACTTTATTAATGCACCAATGAACATAACATTTATCAATTAATGAAGAGTCAATACTTTAGGATGAAACTACTTCCTTATGTGCTTTTGGTGTTATTCTCCTACAGAATTGTGGTTTCACTTTGGTAATCTACATAGTAAAGATTTGCATTATAAGTCAGCATAGATTATGGAGGTAAACCTCCAATTTTGATTGGAGAATTACATTGAAAGCACTTTAAGTAAGGCCCTGTTTGACTAAACTTCTCAATAAACACTTTTACGGGTAGAAAATAAGAAGGTAAAATGATTTAATCTTCAACCATAAGTTAAAATTAGCTTATGCGTATTACCTAGAAGAGCTTTTCCCAGTTCGTTCAATCCAGGAATTGCTCTCAGTAGTAGAGTATTCTGGAACATTAAAATGAAAACCATAGCACCAATCATTAGCACTTCCCACGAGACAATAAGCATGGAAGAGAAACACTACTTATGCAAAAAAAAGTATCGACAAATGTGAATTGTTAGTTTTTGTTACCAGGGGATCCAATCCGCGACCTTTCTCTTCTTTGTTAATCGCCCAACCAACCTTATATCTCCACTACTTACACAATTTATACTACTCATAGGAAAAAATAGCGATGATGAGAGAGTTTTACAAAAGTGGTTAGGTGCATAAGTGAATTTTAACTCATGGCAAAAGCTCAATTCATTTTTTTCTCTCTCTTATAAGTGTTTGTAGAGAAATTGATCCAAAACGGGAAGAAGAAAGGTGAAATTGGAAGCACCTGTTGATCAAGAGGGTGGCGAAAGTCGTCGGCGTCGAGGTCGCGGAACACGACGGCAGAACCAGCTCTGCAAACGGGGAATATTCCCATTTTGCGGTTCTTCCGAACCTTTCCGAAGGCAATCGCTGAAGCGTCACCTAGCCTGAACCTGTCGGAAGCTAAGAAGCAGAGGCTGGGTTTGTGGAAGTGGCAGATAGTGGAGAAGGGGGTGGAAGCCATTGAATTGAAGAATGAAGAAACGCGGATTTTGGTTCGGAGTATCTGTGTCGACTTATGCACATGAGTTTTGTTTTGTCGTATTGATATCATACAAGATATTTGGGGGTGGGTTCGTGTAAGAGTATTGTTAACGTGAGGCTAGTTGTGACCACAGCTGTGCTTATGGTACCTGTTTCGCGCCACTTCATTTTCTGTTGACTACTTCACTTCTTAAGTTAACCAATGGGTGCACGGCTTGTCTTCGTGTTTGCATATGATTTTACTTCTTTAAATAATAAAAAAAATTAATTTTAATATCTAAATAAGGTTAGCTCTTAGGAGCATTTTTATGTTGGAAGGATTTTGAATTCAAAATCTGATCATCACTATATATTTTTCAATAAAATATGTAAAAAGATTTTCAACATGGATAATAAGTTATTTTAGATGAACCATTAATTTATATACATTGTTCAAAGAAGAATAATTTTTTTTCTTTCTCCTAAGATCTCAAAATGAGATTTATCACTAAAGAAATAAATAAAAGAGATTTTGAGAAATCTTCAATCTTACTGACACTACGAGATTCACCAAAAATGACCTAAGATCTCAATTTAAAATCTATCACTAAAGATAAGTTCGTTGAAATAAACTTTATGATAAAAATTTATAATTTGTTGTAATAAGTGTTGTTACTATCATAATCATCATTCTTGTCATTATTTAGACTTGTCATTTCATTACTATATCATTATTGTGATCATCATTAATTAGTTAGCTTTTATTTTAATTTGTGTAAAGCATGAAAATAAATATTTTTATATAACTAAAATGTATAATAAATAAATAGTTTTAACTGTAAAAAATTATTATAATTAAAATTTGTAATAAATAAATAATTTTTAATATGAGTTATGATACACAAATTATTTTTATTTTAAATATCTCACCTTACATTTTTTATTTCTCTTTATCTTTCTTTTTACTTGATGTGCAACACTAGTACATCTCTTTTCCTATAAATATTCAGCTTCCTGCTCTCAAATAGACACAAGAAACAGTACACTAGCCTTCATTGGTTCAGGGATCTTTAATTGCACCCATTTGATCCAACAGGTTGATGTATCTTGAAAGAGGAGCGCATCAATTTTAAGTACCAGTGCAGTGGAACGTTTTCTCTCTAAGGATAGTGCATTGCGCACTTCAACCTAGGTTACTCTAAACTCATTTTCTGAACCTTAATTTTACTCTTTGTTTTATTGTTTGCTGTTAACTGCTTGTTCTTATTAAATAAGATTGTTGTCTCCTAATTTATTTTCTCTGTCATATTTGTTCTTTTGCTACTATATTCTTTTCTAACAGTTTCTATCATGTCTCGTGTATAGCAAATACTGGTCATATTGGAAAAGATTTGATTCTTTCATTATTAACAAAAGGTGAGGAAGTGAGTTATACTGGTGCACAATTCTTGATCACCTGATGTCATTTGAAAATAGTTATGGTGCTAAATGAAGAAGTGTTGCTACAGAGCTGCAACAATACGACAAATTGGCATGTTATCACATCCTAGTTGCAAGAACATGAGTATACTGCACTAGGTTCAAAGGATACCATTGATTTTTGCTCAGAACTACTTGAGCAGGAGCAGTACAAAAGTCAAATATCCTAGTGTGCTTGGTGTTGAAGCCCTTTATATCAGCTGAGAAACTTTCAAAGGTTTTACTTCTGTCCAATCCCTGGTATTGGCTGGAACTTGTGGACCGAAGGGAGAATTCTATGAAGCTTTCTTTCATAATGCTTGGTGTTTCTGAAGCAGATATATACAGGGATAGCCTTTCATCATACTGACTTGCTGAGATAAGACAAGACACTGCCAAAGTCTTGTCAATTTATAGTAATTGTCAAAGCTCAATACACAAGTTATGTTCTTACTTGTGTAGTTGTGTGCTTTCTTTGGGGGATCAAATATTGTTCATCTGTGAGGGTCATTGAAACATGGAAGAGCTACATTCAACACATGAACAGATGAGATGGAAATGGATGTTGGCTTGTTAACTCTGAAACCTAATTGTATTGAAACCTAATTGTACAATTTATAGTAAATGGAAGAGCTTGACACACACTTTCCCATTGTATTGAAACCTAATTGTACAATTGTAATACTTTGGAGCTCCAATGGACCCAATTGGAACTTAGGAATCTAAAATTGTACATTTATGATACCTGTGAGACCTAATTAGCTCAATTGAAAACCTAACAGACTAAAATTGAGAAGATAAAAAATATAATTAAGCCAAAATTTATATATTTATTGTGTACAATAATAGAAATTTTCAAAAATTTAATTAAAATATTGTGATACTACAAAATCATCTTATATGGTCATACAATTAAAAATTAATATTTTAAAAAATATTTACTCTAAAAATCATATTACTATCAAAATAAAACTCTTTCAAAATGTACATTGTATGATACTTTTAAAAAAATGTTAAATTATCTGTTTGATTCGTATAATTAAAAAAATCTTTTCATTGTAAGATATTTTTTACATTTTTAGTCTCTTTATATATTATTTTTAATTCTCATCATAGGAACTAAAAAAATCAAAATACTGTGTCTGGATTAAAAATAATTGAATATAATATTCATAAAAAGTAAAAAAAAATAATAATGTTTTTAACTTTTAAGTATAAATACTATTTTTTTATAATTACAAAGATCAAATAAGTAATTAAACTTTTAGAAAATTAATAATGGGAAAAACAACATCATCAACAACAGAGAAACGGAACAAAACGGGTCTAATTTGCAAACACCATATCCGTAGTTTAAGGCAAAAAGTAAAAAAAATTGCGCAGTGAGGAACGCGAAGACGCGAAATAGGGCATAGGCGACGGTGCGTTTGGCTACCCTCAGCAATCGACCTCATCTTCTCTCTCTACAACCATCGTATCTGCAACTTCAACTAACTTTTATGTGAGCACCCACAATTTCTTTCACAGCTTCACCTGCAGTACCTTCTTCCTTCAAATCAAAACAATTCAAACCCTTCTTTTTTCGAATTAAAATAAAATGTTATGATCCTCGTAAGCTTTCAGCATGACACGTAATTAGGTTTGTTTGTTTGTTTTGTGAAACATAAGGAAGCCGAAGGCGTCAGTGAATCGACCCCCCACACCGGATATGATCGAAAATGCCCCTGAAAGGGAACCCACGCTTCAAGAGCTCATCAACATCAAGGTTTCATCTTTTCTTCTTTTTCTTTTTCTTTTTTTCAGTTTTGAGTTTCACTTGTTACTTCTTTGTTGGAGTGGTTATGGGTCTTGAAAGGTAAAGCTTTTATGTTCTTTTTTGGTTTTAATCGGTAAATATAATTGTTAATTTATTTAGTTTTTTTGTTAGCACGAAGGATCGAACCCATCGACCTTTTCCTTCTTCCATTCTTTATTAACCATCCATTCAACCTTATATCTCCATGTTGTTGATGTTGTTCAGTTGATCGAGACCGGAGAGAAGGAGCGTCTCATGGAGCTGTTGAGGGAAAAGCTTGTTGATTGCGGTTGGAAGGATGAAATGAAAACTCTCTGCAGGTATTTTTTTTCTTTTTCTCATCGTTATTCATTATTCTAGAAATGATTTGCGAGGAACTTTTGGGGTTCTAGTTTTATTTACTATCTAAGAGAAATGTTAAAAATGCACCTCTATTCCTCTAACACAACCTTTGCATTACACATTCTAACTAAAACTTAATGAAAACTACAACTACAAAATTATGAAAGAAAGTCAATTCCTTTTTTATAGGCAAATGTTTGTTGCTTGATGTTAGTTTTTTTGTTAGTGGGAGAATTCGAACCCACGAACTCTCCTTCCTTCCCTTTTTACCACTAAGTCAAATTTTTAACCCCTGAAAAAAAAATGTGATTTTCAATAAATATAATAGTATATTAAAGAATGTGTTGCTAACATTTATCTTATTATCAATTAAAGGGAAATGCTAATAAACTCTCTTTCCGACGCGATTATGTGAATTTTATCTTCCACTGGGACGGTGTCATTCTCAAATAGTAGAAATGTAGAATTTTAGAAAGAAAGTGTTGGGAAGTGTATTGCTATTACTCTCTCTATTCACTAAGTGTTTTCTAGCAGAGGGGAAAACAGAAAGACTCAACTTTGAAATTATATATTCATTGTCATCTATTTCTACACCCAAGTTTTCCCATTCAGAGCACTAGCACAAGTGTCTCTTAATTTTCTAAACTTATGGGAATCACGAGCCCAACACGTTCTCATATATAGATACCCTTCAAAATGTTTTTCGCATAGTATGAATAGACGAAGACAAGAAAGGTTCAGATACTCTAGGCATCCGACATTATTATCGCTTTTGGTTAAAATTAAAATATCTAATAACTAAACTGAGTTCTTTCCAATTATAAATGAAATTTTCATTAGCACTGTGGTTATGTCCTCTTCCAAACAAGTTCAAGTTGTTTTATCATGTTGTACTGGCTCAACAAAGATGTATCATGCTCCAATTTCTCTTTACTTGGATAGACATTGATGCAAAGTTGTTTCTATACAAGCTTTATTGTTTGTCAGAAGGGATTAATGAATTATTTTAGCTTGCTTTGGTGCCTGCTTTTTGTATGTAGTGCCTAGGTTCATTGGTATATGCTTTAGTTGGCATTTAATACTTAGGACTGTGTGACTGCACACAAAATGATTCTGTGGTAATATGATATATTCTCCCTCGCTGTACATCCTTTCAATTGTTGTTTCTTCCTTTTTACTGCAGAGCCGTTGTGAAGAAGAAAGGGAGGAATAATGTTACTGTTGATGAACTTGTACATGTAATCACTCCAAAGGGACGAGGTAGTTAATTAATTGTTTCGTAATTTGATTTACTTTTCTTTTCTGCATATAAGAAGTTACTGAGCCTTTGGCATCATGCAATCTGTGTAACCAACTTCACTTTGTGGGATAAGACCTTTTGATGTTGTTGTGCATATAGAAAATTTGAATTTACTTGGTTGAAGCACCACATTAGGTCAAATGCAAGGAAATCTTCAGAAACTATTGAGAAATTTTACAAGTAGCCCTTATTGAGCATTGTATAATGTGTTTGAATATTAGAAAGTAAACAATTATACCACGGTGTGTGGGTTTTCCTTTGCACAATAATGTCCAACTGACAACAGAGAGAACTTGTCAAACCTTTTTCTTGCAGCCTCGATTCCTGATTCCATAAAGGCTGAATTGTTGCATAGGATTCAAACGTTTCTTGTGTCTGCTGCCCTTTAAGATATCTGCATGGCTTGGTCAGTGTTAACATCACCAATATGTTGTAAAGATTATGGTTGGAACTAGTAAGAACTGCACACATTTGTACTGGGTTTTGTTTGGGAGGGATATGACTATGTCTTGTAAAACGATAATTATTTCACTCCTTTCAATATTAGTTTGAGAAATATTTTTTTATGCAAAATTGTTAATATGTAACAGCCTCATTCCTTGCATTTATTTTGGGTGTTTATATAAACTGCATCTTGTTACACATATAAGCATGCTTGTTTACTTGTTGCAACTGTGTTTTGAAATATCCTCAATACACATCTGACATAACCTGACGGGTTAAACATAGTGGTTAGGCACCTTTTGTTCACAGATGAGGATGATCTATTTAGTGGGGAATCCCATGTTTGATCCCCACCATGTGTGAAAACCCTTCGGGCCAACGACAGTCATAGTACCACAAGAAAGATTAGTTTCTGGTCCAATGAGTTGGGGGATATCTATGTCAGGACCCAAAAAAATACCGCATCTGACATTAATTTTTTTTTCTGATGCAAGCATATAGAAGGTACTTAATAATAATTCCTTTAGTGGAAGATTTCATATTTTTGTTTTCAAACAACTTAACTATGAAGCTAGTAAGGACTACTTAGAAGCTAGTTATCCAATGCTGGAACCTTGACTATGTTCAGGGCATTGTTCAACTTGAGTAGATATCCATTTCAGGCCAAGTAATCCCTTGACTTCACCTATAATAGTAATTCCACACAACTTAAAACTTTTACTAACTTGAACATCAAAGTATATGCAGGTGCCACCATCTCAATTGCTAGATCCTTTTTAGCATCCAACCAACTTTCCCTTCCCACAACCCCTCGATGGCGTACCTGACATGTCATAGAAGTTAATGATAACCCCTCACGTTGGACCAACTAAATGTACCCTCCCCTTGGCCCAAGATTAAACAGGGACCAAGGTTACAACATAACTTCGATATTTTTGAATCTTGATCCTTTCGAAGTTTGATATTGGCATCTTAGGTACAACAATACTTGAAATTGAATAATTGTGTGTCTAATATATATTTATATTAACAAGTACAGAAACTAATTTATCATATACAAGATGTGAGACTATTATATTATATACATTGTACTACTCTAACACTCTCCCTCAAGCTGGTGCATATATATTGTGAGCACTCAGCTTGTTACAAATATATTTAACCCGAGGACTTCTAAGAGCTTTAGTGAAGACATTCACGAGTTGATCATTGGAGTTGATAAATGTTGTTTTCATTTCTCCTGACTAAATCTTTTCTCGAATGAATTGACAAGATCTCTATATGTTTGGTTCTCTCATGAAACACAGGATTAGATGATATATGTAGCGCTGCTTGATTGTCAAAAACGAGTGTCATGGGCTGTTTTTGTTCACAAAGATGAAGCTCTCTAATCAACTGTTTTAACTAGATTAGCTCGCAAGTAGCAACTTCCATTACACGATACTCAGCCTCTGCACTAGATCGTGTGACGATAGTTTTTTTCTTACTCTTCCAAGAAATCAGTTTCCTCCAAAGAATATACAATAGCTTGAAGTAGAGTGTCTTCTGAGGGTGAACCTGCCCAATCATGTGGGACTATTATATTATATACCCGATGTGGGACTAATTAACAAGTAAAATTAATCTATCATATACAAGATGTGGAACTATTATATTATATACATTGTCCTACTCTAACAACAACGAATGGGGAAGGAGTGTGAGAGGATTGGTGCTATAACAACATTAATCTTTTTGTTGTGAGAAGAGCCAAAAGTTTTCCCACCAAATTTATAATCATGTGATGCATTATTACCGATATTCATATTATATGGCTATTTCATTTTTAAGTTTGATTGTTTTATCTTTTAAAGTACATTTTTCAAGGTGGCAAAAGTAGTTGTCAACCTACTTTCAACCAACCTTAAGCGGGTAGGGTGGGCTAACCTACTATAGGAAGTAAATTGAGAAACATAACTCACTTTATTTATAGCTAGGTTGGTGAGTGTTGATTGAGGATTTTCCATTTTCTCAGCCACAATAGTCGCAACCATCTTCTCGACAATATAGGTCAACATTTGAGCAACGTAGCTCGAGAATGTTAAATGTCTTTCCTTGTTCTAGAAAAAATAATTTGTAGATGAAACTGCATCCACTCATGCCCTAAAAGCATATTGAAATTGGCTGAGATTAAACGACCATGAAAATAATCAGTCGTTGATGACTTTCAATTGTAACATCCAATACAACTATGCCATGAGTATCTGAAGAATTTCTGCTAAAATTGGATACCATAATGTTGTGTGGTAATAGATTCTCAACCTTTTTCTTGAAATGTTTCAATATTGTTCCAGGTAAAATATTGATGCAAGCACCACCTTCAACTAGAATTTTCCCCTTCAACCATTGCACTAATCATTAATGGCTTTACATGACACTTAATTTCATCAATAGGTGGATAGAAAACTTTGACATTGGATCTCAAGTGTAATACAAGAAACCTGAGTGACCTATACTGCATAGTATTCCATCAAACGATCATCATAATAATCTTTCCTCATACTATCTTTGACTTTTTGACAAGCTTATTTTGCTTAGCAAATCATGTTAGTAGAATCGAAATGACATCACAAATAACTTCTAATGAATCTTCGAAATTGGATTCTAAATAATCTCTAATTATGTTATCTTGGTCCTCCTTTGTAGTCCGAGGAGATGGATCAACATGATAATTAACTTGATTTCTCATACCCATGTCCTACCTAACCTTATCTACATTCATTTAATTTTCTTATTCAACTAATATTAAGAAGTCATCAATTGGGCATTCGACCAAACTATCCTTATAATCATTAAGCTAATACTAAGTTAGCCAAATTATGCCATTAAGCTAATACATAATATAGTTGAATTGATCCCGCTAACATTAAAATTAGTCAAATTCCATAGTAGCTCGCAACAATTCTATAAAATTCTTAACATCTTAATTTCATCACTTATAGCATAATTTGGGTGTTAACAAATTCTATAAAATGATTACAACTAAAAGAAATTGTATAATGAAATAAAATTTATTATATATTTGGATACTTTTTTCAATTGTATACAAATATAAAGATTCTAAATTTAAGTGTAACATTTATAAAATAGAAAAAAAAATTGTATAAATTTTATGAAATAGATAAAAAGATAATTTTTTATGTAAAATAGAATACATTCTTATTCTATAGCCAACCAACCAATTTAGTTATGATGTTTAAAACTCTACCCCAAAAAAAGAATGTTTAAAATATAAAGACTTTCTATGTCATTATTCATAAAGTAGCGTATGATAAAATTATTTGTTTTTACAATAATAACTTGAAATATTATTTTAAAAAAATTATTTAATTGAAAATTTGCAAATTTTTATGCTAACGTGAGAAATAAACTCTTGACAATTACCTTTCATTTGTAAATCAGATCCATTCATACATTTCTATTTTTTAAAATAGGAATTATCATTGAAATGGTGAAGGCACAACATTATTGAAACATAATCAAATCCATATTAGTAAAATAATAATAATTATTAAATAACACAAAATAATATTAATGTAACATAATATCATAACTTTATA
>PYAF01002535.1:759373-775879 GCA_007407185.1 Glycine tomentella
AAATCAGATCCATTCATACATTTCTATTTTTTAAAATAGGAATTATCATTGAAATGGTGAAGGCACAACATTATTGAAACATAATCAAATCCATATTAGTAAAATAATAATAATTATTAAATAACACAAAATAATATTAATGTAACATAATATCATAACTTTATAAAATTAAAAACTAAAACTAAAATCATGTTTTATAAGTATTTTTCATTTAAAATACTCACAAAAGTTCAAATGAAATACATAGTACTTAATTAAGCTTAAGTATCAATAATACACAACATCAATTCATCAACAATAGCAAGTTTATATTTAGAAAGAAGAAAAAAAAAGAGAGAATGACAAATAATTTAAATTTATTTTTTATTTTCTTTAAAAAAAAAAAAAGATAAGGTAACTTTGTATTAAATATTTTCATTGCCACTTTGAACTAACTTATTGCCATTTTCTGACTAACTATACCAATTTTGACCCATTTTCCCATTCAAGTAGTTTTTCTCCATCCAGACACTTAACCGAATCACCAGTCCAACGGATTGGTTCCAACAGTTCCCATTTTCAAAACACCGATACCACCTCTTCAAAATCTCTCTTTCAAAGTTCTAATGATTTTCTTTTTTTTATAGATTTGAAAACAAAAACTAGTTTATATTTATTTACGATCATAAAAATTACTTACAAAAAGCCTAATTTTATAACTTGGCTTTAGTCAAATTTTAATTTTTTTCCCAACTGCTGATTTCTTTGATGAAAAGATAAAAATATTCATGAAAAACTTTAAAAAGTAATTATTTACAAAAAGAAAAGTTTTTTTATGAAATAAAACCCTGCAATAAACAGCCCATAAAATAAAAGATCACTTCAACCAACTCAACACAGAGTTTAGTAATACATGAAGCTTTTAACTTCAATTCTTTTCTTGGTTCAACAGATTCATGTTTTAGCAGTACAATCTCTTTAATTGCATACCAAGTCTGTACTTTTACTTAATCATACAAAGGTATTAAATATTCATGCAAATGCTACAAAGCATCTTTCAGGGGATAGATGATACCACAACCATTTTTTTATTCACCATCAAAGGGTCTCTCACTCTCAACACGCTCCCTTTCTTCCCCAAGAAGATGATGATACACTTTCCAAGCTTACGCTTCACGGAAAATCTGCCAAAACCACACAGCTGGCACACCAAAACCTACTACCTATTTTTGCACATTCATTCCTTGCTTGATTCTTGCTTATGCTGCTGAACCAGCTTGTTCACATAGGTCCAACAGATCCAGAGTCTGCAATACATCCAATAACAATTAACAAATTCCACTCCATCAAAGACAGAAACCAACAGCGACAAATCAATTCGTGGAATGATTCATTTTAGTTTAAAAAAATAGCAATATTCCTTCATACCTCTGGAACTGACAGCTCAAGACGAAACTTTGGCCCATCATAATGATGCAATACTGGCCTGAAAGAATCTTCTTCCAATGCCTTGCAGAGCTTCCTGACCTGGATTCTTACCTACAAGGAAGAGGAGGAACAAAAATATTGTTTTATTCATTGATTTACAGATAAGCTCATACATGGTCCTCCAACCATTTCAAAATATTGTATATTCTACTACCTGAGCTGGAAACCTTGATTCGCCTTTGCATTTTTTATCCTCCCAGGCAGTTGGATCTATGTTAGAGCCACCAAAACTTGCTGCCTGCAATTTCAAGGTAAGCAAATAATCAACTAAATGCAATTTCTATATCATCAACTTTTTCAATTTAAGCCATTATATTTGAAGAGTGGTTAAAAATAATAATACTAAAGGATGCAAGAAACTATCTACATTTTTTCAAAGATAGAAGATTATTCTCAGTCCCTAATCAGACAGACATACCCAAGGGAGAAACCAAAAACAATGAGACCAAATTAGAACACAGTCATTTTCATCTTATGCGTTGGGTAACCCCATCACTAGCTATGCCACAACAGCTGAATACAATTTTTTTATCATTTAACCCCTCTAACATCAGCTTTTTTCTATCGATTAGATTATATTACAACAGCACAAAAGCCTTATCAATTAGATTATAATATCTGAAAATAATCTAATCTAAACATGCTCTAAATGTATGAGTAACAATGACAGAAGAATGTTCATTTCTGAAAATGGAGACAATATGTCCATGCCTATAACATGTATTTAACACAGACTCTAGCTATTGGGCAACACAAATAGGTTTCTTAGCTGTTCTTGGGTGCAATGTCTCTCCTTGAGAAATTATATTAGACTCACTTTTACCAATATCATTTAAAGTGGGGAGACAATTTCAATATTTCATAGCCCTAAAATAAGGTACATCCTGCAGAGTCTGAAGCACAAGATAATTAATTGTAGTTGGAAAAGTAGAATAGCTTACCTCAAAAATACCATGCAGCTGATGAGTAGTATAGTTATAAAGAAATAAAGGTAACCCGGGTGTTATTGCCCTAACAGAATCTCGATACCTTGGAGGCAAACCTATCAAAAAACATTGAAAGAGTCGGTCATCATGAAGCATTTGATTAATAACCTTCAAGATAGAAAAATAGATGTCATTTAATAACTAATAAGCACACACCAAATAGCTGACGTTTCAAGTCTTCCTGCATTGTGTCATTGTTACAGACAAAGATGTATCCTCCAAGCACCTCATTGCGTGGGAGTGTCTCTGCAGCAGGCAAGGTCTTAAACCTTTTGTCAGTTGCATTTGTGTTGTTGCTTTCATTGTTGGTGTTGTTGTTGATCTCTTTGTTATGAAGAATATTACCATTGTATTTGTTACAGATCACATTACTCACCAAGTTTGCATTGTTTTTCTGATACACTGCATTCATACCATAAACACCATTTCGAAGCGAGCTTTTGCTCACATTCTCAGTAAATTTAGAGTCCAGGTTCAACATGCTTAAGTTAAGAGAATCAAATTTGTTCTCTTCCTGGAACCCAAATTTATCTCTTGACCTTGTTTCAATGGGGCCCTTTGAAAGATCAAGGTTGTTCACACGCTCCCCCTTCAATCTTGTCTGTTCCGCCAATTTCGAAGCAACCATTAACCACTTGTGATCCTCCGATGCTTTTGAGTGTCCACGGAGTTCATCGCCCAATTGCCAGAAGCTCTGCATGTTTTCCATCTTTTGAAACCCTAGCAAGTTATCATAAACACAATATAGAACTTATTAAAGAAGTAAATCAACACAAAAATACAGCAAGAAAAAGGGCATAGCAAACATGCAATTGGGGAAAAAGAAAATGCTTCAACAACAGCATAATTCCTACTTCAAATTTTAATTTAAATTACATCAGTTTCATACCATTTCTTAGTATTCTAGTATAGTGGGGCTTTGCTATTCCTGATAACCCCAAAAAATAAAAGGGAAAAAAACATAATTATAAGTATTTCTAACCATCACATAAAAAAGCAAATAAAAGAGCTCCCAAATCGTATTTATCCATTTTCAAGAACATGGATTTCCATTTTCCACATTTAACTTCCATGCAACTCCGCATAAAATCGAAGCTACCAAACTCATAGCAGCAAGACACTATCACAAATCTGACATCAAATCACAAAAAGCAGCAATAAAAGTTCAGACTCAATAAAAAAAACACAGAAATGGAACAAAAACAAAAACCTTCACTCACATCTCGCACAAACACCAGCACACACACTGAAAATTAAACAGCACAAGCAAGATCACAAAACAAAATCGAAAATCCGAACCCAACATTCAAAGATAAAAATAAGAGCTTATCAAAATCAGCAGCGAAGTAAGCACAACACAAGTTCAACGATGGAAAGTAAATAAAGACAAAGATTCGAAATCAGAAAATGATTACGAAAATTAAGACAGTGATTCAACGAATTTTTGTAGACAAGAACAAGAAGCCCTAGATTTGGGGATCCAAAGATGAGAGGAGAGAGGGAGAGAGAGCACCTTTTAGTACTTCGCTGTGAAACTCGAAGACGCGAGTCTGTGAGAGAGAGAGAGAACGAGAAATGAAAGACCGAAAGAAAGAGTCTTTAATGAGCTTCATTTTGCGTGTTTTACGTAAATGTCCATTAATGTTTGGTGGAATTACGGAGCTGCCACTGTTGATTTTGACTTTTTAAGGTTAAATACAAATTTTTGATCCTGAAAAGTGCTAGGTGAAAAACTGATTCAAGACAAAATAAAAAAGAATATAAATTTAATTACTACATATTCCATAAATTAAAATAAATTAATTTTAATTATTAAATTTATGAGATTATTTTATGATTATATTTTAATATTTAATTATCAATTTAATAATAAATTATATATTTTTAAAATTAATTAGATATTAAATTATAAATTTATGATTAATTTATTATTAAATTATTTATAAAATTAATTTAAATTATTTATAAGATTAATTTATCATATCTTTTATACATTAAAATATTAAATTTAAATTTTTTATGTTTTAAAAGATGAATTACGAATTTGGCTATTTTTTTAATTGTAACTTTTGTTTTGAGTCGGTTGCGATGAGGGTGTATTGATTGAATGTGTAGTGTACTATTGAGGTTTCACGTGGCCCTCGCACGCTTAGAGTTTGCCGGAGATGTCACGCCGTAGATTGTGTTAGACCAGTATAACGTGAGTGAGTGAGTGAGGTATGGATAAACTTCCACACACATCTTTTTATAATGAAAATATAAAGAGAAAAATAAATAAAAAAAATTAGATAAAATATACATATTTTTTCTTAAATATATATTTTTCATTCTTATAATTTAGTATTTTTTTTAACAAAAAGTTTTAATCCCTGCAAATTCCAAATTATTTATCATTAGTATTTTAGTCAATTTTTGTTAAAAGAAATAACATAATAAATAAAATATTGATGTTATCATATTATGATGTCAGGTTATTATTAATTTATAAAAATTTAAATTAAAATAAGTATAATTATAAGAATTAAAATAAAAAATATTTAAAGAAAAAATAGTTAAACTTTAAATTAAATGAATAATTTTAAATTAAATATTAAAATCTATACCCTTAATAATGTGACATATTTAGTATTATTAAGTTTTTGTAAAATTTTATCATAAAAAATTACTGATTATTGTTTTTATTATCATTTGCTATATGTTAAATTAGTTATTTAGTCCTCTAATTTATTTTTTAGATTCAATTTGACTCTGATTTTTTAAATCAATTCAATTTGGTCCTTAAATCTAAATTATAAGAAAACACACTTTATACCGATTCAAAGCAATCATCAAATGGGTTTACACAGTCTCAAAATACATATTTTACTAAAAAATGAATCAATTTAAAAATTTAGAGGATTAAATTGAATCACTTTTAAAAATTAGAAGACCAATTGAATCCAAAAAATTAAAAGAATAAATTGAATTTAAATAATAAATTAAAGGAGTAAAAAGTTAATTTAACTTTCATTATATTATTGTTCCAATTATTATAACTATAATTATTGTTGTTATTACAATTATTATTATTATCATCTATTCGTTATCATATCATTATATTTATTGTTATTATTGACATCTTTATTATTATTGTTCTCACGGGTATCAGTATTACTAATATAATCAATTATTATCACCATTGTCGAAATTTCAAGGTATCTTCATGAGATAACAATTAAGAGAATGAAATGTTATAATGAAAGAGTCCCAGAAATTGAGATTACCTGTAGGTGTATTTTCATCCTTGTATCAGTACTAGTCTCATAGGAAGTATTTTGCTATTAAAATTACGTGTAACGTACAGGACGAAAACCTTAAAATGATTATTATATCGCAAGTCCCTGGAAGTGGCTGCATGCTAAGGCTTGTTGTATCTTTCGATGTTGATATTTAGATTTTGTGCTCTTGATAGTGCATTTGTGATCTCTTTTGAGTTTAGAAGTGTGATAGCCTTGATAGTGAATTAAAGATCAGAAAATATATATTTTAATTTTTTCGGATCAAACTAATATAAAAAATTTATAAAAAAAATAATACAAAAAATTGATAAAAACAAATTTAATATTTTCAAATTTTACATAAACTTTGAACATGTTTTACCCAAAAAAATTAAAAAAATATATAATCAAGTCTGAACTTAAAAAACTATGATTAAAATTATAGATTTCTTAAAAAATGAGTGACAAAATATCTTAATTAAAAAAATAAGATTAAAATTGTGGTTTTTAAAAAGTTGTAGAAAAATATTTCAATTAAAAAATAAAAAAACTAAAATTAAAGATTTAAAAAATAGAAAAACGAAAATTATATTTTATTGTTTTATTTTCTTGTTTAATTGAAATTTCTGCATAAAGAGAAGGACAAATTTGAAATATATGCATTTGAAAGACGAGTGGTGATGATTTTTTTTATATTATGAAATGAGTAATTTTACAAGAGTATTATTGTGCGTAGAAAAAGAAAATGTTTCTTCATGTCAACTATGATATGATCATATGATATATATGTTGTAACAATCCTGTTATCCATTAACATTCATTTTATTTTAATCGTCATCTAAATATATTGGTGAAGGTCAATAATACCCAGCATTGGGTTTTCTTTGTTTATGTAGGTATGCAATACTAGTATGTGACCTCAGAAGCCACTCAGCCATTGAACGTCTTCGTAGGTAGGTAGCATTTTGCCATTCTTACACACATTTTGTTCTTAGATGCTCCATTTCATTCCCCATTAACATAGGGTGTAGTGTTGTGTTGCAGAATCAAGAATATAGAGGCTTCAAAGGTGAGGGGTACAGCTTGGCTTAGTTAATTGTGCATGTGATTCCAATTGCCCTGTTACTTTTCAGTTTGCATGCCACATGCTTGCATCTCTCTTTATATTTGTTTTGGTTGGATTGTGTTTGACACAAATTAACAACTTTCTTGATGTATATATGCATCTTCTAATATTACTTCCAACCATTGATGATTATGATAAGTACTTGCAGCCTCTTAGCATCTTGTGCCACTCATTTCGAGACATAGACAAGTACACAGGATTTCCACGCGTTGATGGTCAAGGCCATGCAAATTTATTCAAAGTTGTGAAGCAATACCTACCTGGTCCTGTAAGTATGTCTCCTGTTCTAAAGAAAAAAAATATTGATGAATTTGTGAACATTTTAATGATTTTTTGGAGGGGAAAAGTTAGTTGGTGTAACCTTCCATTTCCTATAGAGACCATGAATTACCTTACCACTGTACTTAATCTAATCAAGTAGGTTCTCATTTATTTCCCGATGCCAACTTGAATGACCTTAATAAAAATAAAGTGTTTGTGGATATTAGCAATTTAGCATAAAGAATCTATAATTTAAACACAGTGCTTCATATTTGTTTGCTGAAAATCTCATGGACCAAGGAGCTTTACATTTTAGTTGTTAGGTGAAAGGGTGTCTCTATCAGTTCATTTATTTTTAATTGTCGTGCATGTGTATTTAAAAGCCTATGATGATTACTTCCCAATAAGAGGAATGCTAATAATTAACACTCTCTAAGATTGGTTGAAAGTGATTAGAAATCACCAATTTTGATAAGTCTTACTAAATAAGAAGAGAGAGTGATTCAATGAGAAGTAAGATCTACAAAAATTGATGATTTCCAATAAATTTCATCACAAAGAATATTAGAAATAGTGTCACTAGCATTTCTCTCCCAACAATTATTAATTATGTTGTTCATTCTTACACAATAGTGTCCATGCAGTATAATTTTAGACAATTATTTATTTAATGTTATTGCGTGACAGTACACATTCATCCTAATTGCAATTATGTCAATATAATTGCCATTTATGCGTGTTAGAAATAGACCATATCATGGTTATCTTTCTCTAGGGAATCTTATTTTGCATTTTCCCATGAAGAATGTGACTGAACACATGCTTTGGAATTTTTTTATAAGACTTCGTATCTTTTAGCCCAACCAAACCTAAAGAATTTGCAAGTTGGCATATTTGCTAGTATTAGGTTTTATAGCTTTAATTCTCTCAATTTTTGCCCAAAAAGTTGAGAAGAAAAAAATTGAAAGGAAAAAAGTGTTTAACACCTTTTGTGCTTTAGGGGGGATTACATTTGCATGTAACATCTTTATTTTGGTTGTTCAGGCTCTTGATTTTGTTGTTGATGGTGGTGTAAGAGTGGCTCCCAAAGTACTACGACAAGGAAAGGTAGTAAGTTGTCAATTTGCAGGTTCTAGTTTTAGATAGATGAGTAATTACCAACTTCATTATGAACATCTTAAGAATGTGATGTCACTCTTTTACTATGGTGCTATGCAATAATAGTAAGGATCAGTGTTTTATTGATACTTGTTATCGTTACCATAATAATAAAAGAAGAAAAATAAGAATACACTGACAACAATTTTTGCAGGTCATCACATTTTTTTTCTGGTCATCACATGTACACACTTTAATATGTATATAATAGCATATACTATTGTTTATATTTACCGTTGTTCAGGGTCCTATTTTACATTGGATGGAATTAAAAGATGATCACAAAACTGATGCTGATAAGGATCTCATCCCTGCTGGCATTTGAAAGTGATCATCCATTTCATTGAAGATTTAGCTTGCTGAAACCTTTTCATTAATCTTTCCAACTTCCTTCCAATCCTCTCAATGAATTGTACTTTTTTTGTTGTTGGGGAAAGGGAGGAGCATTAAAGGAAAAGAGGAAATGTATACACACAAGAACAAACATGAAAATGTAGAGTACATATTTCATGTAAATAAAAATTCATATTGTCAGTTTTTTTATTTGAAATGAATTCCCATGTTTAGATAGTACTTTTACTAGAAGCTATGAAAGATGGAAAGGAAGAAATTTCTTTATTCCCGGGATACAAATTTGTAAAAGTTATTTTGTTGTAGATTATTAAATTAAGTTAGCACAGCAAGGAGCCTTCTGGCATTAGGGTATTTTTTTTGTCTTCGTTGTTGAATGTTGTGTAAGATAAAAACTTCCTTAATTTATTGAGTAACAATTTTCTTGTCAAATACTTTATCTCTTTTATGTTATTTCATAGTTTTTTTAAATAAAAAAAAATGAACAATACTTCTATGGTGTCCTGTCGTTAGTTTTACAAATCAAAAGGACCTGGAATGATGGATTTTGTGCTGGATGTTTGTTGAATATGACAATTATTATGTCTCTAGTTTTTTAGTTTTAAGTTTCTCTCCAAAACAAAGGATCAGACTGGGGAAAATAATAAATGCCCATATAAATGTTGATTTTGAAGCTTGGACTTGGGACCATGATTCTCTAAATAAATGTTTTGTTCATATAACTTTATTTTATTTTAATATATATATACTTTATTATAATTTCTCCAGGGAATTATAAAAAAATTAATTATCTTATCAAACTTAAATTAAAAACAAACATAGAATCTTTGCCATTTGAAATTAAAAAAAAAATCAACATGTAATTTAATTTAAAATTATGGCAATTTTAATGTAAAGAAAAATATTTTTGTTTCTGAATGATTAGTTTATTTATGATACATACTACTAGCTACATAGGAGATTCATTTCCTGATCACATGGTGTGATATGTCAACATTGAGTTGTTGGGTAATCCTTTTATTTCTTTTAATACGACTAAATTAATGACGTAAAGAATTTACCGATTGTTGACTATATTTGATTAACTTTCTATTTTTTTTTTGGTACAAATCTTTCTAATTTATACAAAATAATAAGGAATTAATTAAATGTTTCTCATCAGATAAACGATGAATGTTTTTTTTTAAATGGAGGATTTAATGATATCTAACAATGTTATTCTTCCTATATTTAAACTTAACCGATAAATGTTTTATTTTTTAAAATTGACGAATTTATAGCCATCTAAAATTTTATTCCTCTAATAAAAACAATGTTGTTACTATATTTAAACTTGATTTAAAATATTAGGTCTTCAATCTTCTACAATTTTTGTAATTGTGTCCTTAGAGTGAGTAAGAGTAAAATCATGTTATTTTTCCAACACTTTTAAGTCATTATAAACTAACTCAAAAGACTCAAATTACAAAAATTGAAGAAAATTAAGAACCTAATTATATTTCTTTTTAGATTAGATTTAAAAAAATTCAAAAAAAGTTTAAAGACCTATTGATTGTATGATATATTAAACATTTAAACTTTGTCACTTATCATATAAAATTTGTCCAATCATCATTACACTTACCCGTGTTAATATTTTGTGAAATATTGGCCTACTATTATTTTTCCCCTCACCACTTGTTTTTTTATTCTTTCATTCTCTTTTTCTCTATGCTCCCGCATAGCATAGACACGCCATTCTAGTTTTAAATATTTCTATAAGGGAAAAAATATAATATTATTCTCTTCTCTTTATTGTTTCCCTTTCTATATTATTGTATGAAACCCATGCCCTAGGCCTAATCTCCCAAGGCATGCACAACTTCATTTCCTTTCTCTCGGTTTTTTATATTATTGTCTTAAATTATTGATCTAATATATGCATTTGATTTTTATTGTGTGTAAAAAATATTTGGATCAACAACAATCACATATCATGAATAAGATTAATCTTTAATCCAATAGGTTGGAAGACATTTGTGATCTCTTATTTAGGACAAAATAATTACTAACCTAATTAATGACAAATAATCTATAATGTCCTTTGTTTTCTTCTTTTTTAAAATGATGTTGTGCATTTTAGGAAATTATAATTTTCTTATTTAAATGGATAAAAAATAAACTTAGCTCTTAAAATTTATTTATTTTTGAATAATAATAAATTATGTCAAATAAAACTAGTTTACGTGCTAGAAAGTTAGGCAAAAAGTTATTAATTTGTTATACAAGGTTTATACCAAATTGTAAATTAAATAAAAAAATTAATTATATTTTTGGTCCCCAAATATTACAATTATAAAAGACAATTATTTCGAATTACTATGTGACAAGATTCGATGACATGTAGTGAAAAAAAAAAAATACTTTACAATATCAGTTTTAATTCTAATGAAATATGAATAACCACCAAGCGAGAAATTGGAGATATAAGGTTGGTACCAAAAATTTCTAGCTTAGTTGATTGAGAAGGGTGCATAAGTGTTATAAATTTCTACTACCATCTTCGGATCTTATATAAAAAATAATTATATATCTCATTGTCCTTAAACTTTTCGCTATGTGAAGGTAAAAGAGAGATATTATATGTAATTTTACCCTTGCATATGCAAATACGCTATTTCCGGATTTGAACCCATGACCAACAAGTCACAAAGACACAATTTTATTGTCTTTGATTCTTATGGATAAAAAAAATGAAAAAGAAGCAGTTATGAGGCTAACAATAATAGTTGAGGTAGTTGTCTGTAGATTTTACTTATGTCTCTTCCATTTATAGCTGCTATGAATGTTGGACGATTAAATGTAGTTGTAATGGCAAAAGGAGGAGATGGATGAGGAGTAGGAAAAAAAGGAGAAAAGAATTTATCAAATCATTCATACTCATTCAGTCATGAATTGATCCTTTTAAAGATTTACAAAGTCCTAATTTTGAATTCAGATAACATAATGGAGATAACAACTTATCCTAATTTTGAATTCAAATAACAATGGAAATAACAATTGATTCTAATTTTGAATTCAAATAACATAATGGAAATAACAATTGATCCTAAGTTTGAGTTCACATAACAGACTGGAAATTCAAATGCATTCTGCTACATTCCCTCGTCCATGCGGAATATCCATGTCCTCATGGATAGAGATTAGTTGAGATTGCAAATCACTTAGATTCATCTAGTGTCCCATAAATTAGTTGGATTTGACAATGAGTCGCCATTTCTATTCACACCTTCTTTGTCACCCAAGACCGAAAGCTTCTCTTCCCAAGTTGCATCTTCCGACATGTTGTTGGACCATTGAACTAGTACTTCTTCCACTTTGTTTCCTTTCTTCCAAACCACACGTTCTCCTAATATTGCCACCACATTTTCAATCAGTCTGTTGTCTTTTGAGTGCTAAGTTATGGTTTTTGGAAAGCCATGGATTTTTCCGACCGACTCCCATAATGCTATAGCAACTTTGGTTGTAGTAAAGTGTACCGGTAAAGGTATGAAGTGGGCTCCTTTAGATAACCTGTCAACAACAAAAAAAATTAATAGAATCCATGGTCAGATCTATTGAGATGGTGTCTGGAGGGGATATGGGTTGTAATAAGTCATATGGAGAGTGATTTTGTGGTTTTATTTTCTGACATTCTTCACATTTTTTTTTACAGAATTCTTAACATCTCCCTTCATTCCTTTCCAGGTGAATACTTTATTGAGGCGCAAAAATGTATTTTGAGCTCCTAAATGTCCTCCCAACAAGGAATTGTGGAATTCATGCAACAGTTTATTCTTCAAAGATGAATTTTTCGGAATAAAGATTCTTGAGTTGTGTACTAATATTTTGTTGTGCATTTTCCATTCGCCACATTTGTTTAGTTCTATAATCAGCTCTTGGATGACTGCAATAGCGTAGGGGTCTTCTCTGATTTCCTGTTGTAGTATGCTTGTTAGATTGCATGTTAGTCCTGTGATGACTGCTAGTTGTGATTGGGGTTGTTCATTAACCCCTTCTGGACATCTAGACAATGCATCTGCCACTGCATTTGTTTTGTCTGTCACTCTGCTAGATAAATTTTCAAGTTCTGTTTGGTACTCTCGTACTGTGCCTGTTTGAGTTAACTTGCATAGTGCGCCTGCAGGATCTTCATAGTAGTAGGTCCATATTGGCTAAATATTGTCGTACGACTTTCTAATTGTCATGCTTTGCTGATTTAAGTAATGAACATAGATCCAATCATAGGAAAAAAACAAAGCTAGTTCGAATTCTCTAGAGTTTCCTTCATTTTGAGCTCTCATCGAGTGCGGCTTTCTAACTCTTTCTCATTTTTTTGGGTTTTTTGTTCAGATATGAGACTCATGACTCAACTGCAACAGCTTCAATGGTGACTTTGATGTTGTTCTAGCGGCTTCAATGTCGTGACTGAAAGTAAGGGGAACATGGAAGAGGAAGAAGGGGATGATGGTGGTGGTGAAGGGTGTTGTTGGCCTGATTTTGCCGTTGTGTAGAGAAGGAGATGGAGGGGGAGGGGAGAGAATGAAAGAAAAAGAAGGAAGACAAATTTAATTTTAAAAGGGATAAAAATGTCATTAATTCAATTCTATTTTTTCTTTTTCATTATCTCATTATTTACCAAGTAACTTTATTTTTTTTAATTCTATTATCATCTATTCTCTTTGATCAAATCATTCTTATTTATCTTTTTTCTTCTTCATATTGTCTTCTTTTTTCCAACCTAACAATCCCTTATATTTTGTTAATTTGAGTAATGGAAGCTCAAAATAACATAAGCTTTAGAGAGTATCTTTTTAAATAACATAGAAATAGTGTTTAGAACTTCTGTTATTTTAAACTTTCATTTGAATAAGATAAGTCGAAATATCTAGAATTTCTGTTATTTTAAGCTTTCATTGATACTACTTTCGTTTTTACTTATTATTATTATTTGATTTATAAAGATAAAAAGAAAATAGCTAATGCGGGATTTTTTGTTTTCGAAAGTGGGGATATTTTGAAATCAAAGATGCTATAAAAACATGAAAAAAATTACCTGGTGACACACTGACATCTACTACATCGCTAGAGCGTGCTCACACGTGCCTTTTCTTATCCCAAGTACGGACAGCATGGGCCCTCATTGATCAAAATTGTGGGTTTCAAATTTCACCCCTCGCCCACCAAACTCCAAAACGGTAACAGTCACACACACCACCAGCGTACTCAACACTCTTTCTTTCTTTCTTTTCAAATTCCAATTTTCAAAAAATCCCGCGAAACAAAAGTTCCCACAAAAAAAAACAAATATCCCTCCCTCCACGCCGCAACACCAAACAAAACTTCTCCAACACGCCCCCACAAAATCCCCAAACTACCCCCCTAAAAAACAGTTCACAGTTCCATCTTCTCCCGCAAGCTTTACCCTCAAAATTTTAATTTTTTTCAAATCCCACACTCCATTTTTTCACTCCTCTCTATAAAAACCACACTCAAAACCCTTGTTTTTTCTCATTCATTCTCTAATTCTTCTTTCACAATCACAATGCCTTCAATTCCAGAAGAGCCATTGTTGGCACCGAACCCGGATCGGTTCTGCATGTTCCCAATCCAATATCCCCAAATCTGGGAAATGTACAAGAAAGCCGAAGCCTCGTTCTGGACGGCGGAGGAGGTGGACCTCTCGCAGGATCTCAGCCACTGGGACTCCCTGACCGATGGCGAGCGCCACTTTGTCAGCCACGTCCTGGCCTTCTTCGCCGCCTCCGACGGCATCGTCCTTGAGAACCTCGCGGGGCGCTTCACGAAGGAGATCCAGCTTCCCGAGGCCCGCGCCTTCTACGGCTTCCAGATTGCCATTGAGAACATCCACTCCGAGATGTACAGCCTCCTCCTCGAAACCTATATCAAGGACTCCGACCAGAAGAGCCACCTCTTCCGCGCCATTGACACCATCCCATGTGTTACCAAAAAAGCCCAATGGGCCCTACGCTGGATTGATTCCTCTGACTCCTTTGCCGAGCGTCTAGTTGCCTTTGCATGTGTGGAAGGTATTTTAATTTCATTCTAAAATGTTAATTTATTAATTTTATTATCATGTTTCTTTTAATTTGTTAATTTTATTAGAAATATAAGTGAAAGAGATTTAAATATGTCATATCTTTTTTTTATCCTTGAAGTTTCATTCTCAATCATTAAGTTGATTCTCTTAAAACGTTAATACGAGAGATTTTGAATTCGCAACTTCTTTCTTTTTTCTTTTCTGCTCCCTTCATTCTTAAGTTCCATTTCTAATCATTAAGTCAATTTTATATCTTTTAATTTTGTCAAATGAGAGAAATTGAACTTGTTAAATTAGTATTTAAACTTTGTTTGTTGAAGGTATTTTTTTCTCTGGGAGCTTCTGTGCTATCTTCTGGCTCAAAAAACGTGGACTCATGCCAGGGCTGACTTTCTCAAATGAACTAATATCTCGTGATGAAGGACTTCATTGTGATTTTGCTTGTCTTTTATACTCTCTGCTGAGACAGAAGCTCACCGAGGAGCGCGTAAGGGAGATTGTGAGGGATGCGGTGGACATTGAACGTGAGTTTGTGTGCGATGCGCTTCCTTGCGCGTTGGTGGGGATGAACAGTGATTTGATGAGCCAGTACATTAAGTTTGTTGCGGATCGGTTGTTGGGTGCGCTAGGGTGCGGGAAGGTGTACAATGTTCAGAATCCGTTCGATTGGATGGAGCTGATTTCGCTGCAGGGGAAAACCAACTTCTTCGAGAAGCGCGTTGGGGAGTATCAGAAGGCTTCTGTTATGTCAAGCTTGAACGGGAACGGTGGTGGGAACCACGTGTTCAAGATGGATGAGGATTTTTAAATTATTATTATGGGAATGAGAATTAGGTTTAGGGGCGAATGCTGAAAATGATAAATTATATTTACGTTTTTTTTTTTCATTTTTTCTTTTTTAGCATAGTGTTTTTTCTTTTTCTTTTTTGTAATGGTTATTGTTCATTTGTTGTTTCTGATCTCTCTCCTTCAGCAATGGAATGATAAATTACACTTTCAGCTTCGGCTTTTATCGAGTTCTATTTTTTGTTTTCTTTTAAAGTTGATTGGAGTCAATTTGAAGGGTAAATATTAATAATAGTTTTCAATTGTAAAATATTAATAATAATTTATTTATCCCAAAGTGAAATGTGTGGAAAGGGCTGAGCCTATGATTATTACAAATTGTCAATCGTTTTGGGTAAGTTAAGTTGTTGAGTGACTCTGAGACTTGTGTTTGTTTGTGTTCTGGAGTTACAATTGGGCCTATGTTAAGGCCCAATTAGTCACGATATGATTCAACGAATGTGGACTGAGACTCAGTCCACTCAGGTAGTTACTAACGTGCAGGTGGAGGCCGGAAATATAGGAAACCACTCGTGCACGATGCAGTTAGCCAACGGTCAGGTACTATGCCTATAAATACATAATGCTCGTTGGTGAAACACACACATTCACTCTAGCTCTCTCTTTCAATTACACTGAGCACACACCCCACTCCCAATTTCGTGTATCTCAGTGATCTCCTGCTTCAAGGTATCATCCCCTATTGATATCCTTGGATTTGCAGAGTTAGAGTGATCAAACAGCAATCATATAGCACTTTCGTGCTACACATTTGTGTTCTAGAAATCATACAGAAAATTGGCGCCGTCTGTGGGGAAACGATAAATTTCGAGTCCCACACCTTGCAACAATGGTTAACACGAGAAACAGTCATTCCGTACCACGCTCCGAGATGCCGCACAGGGAAATTTTCATACCGGAAAATCAGAATGTGGCACGAAGAGAAGAAGTACACGTGACTGAAGCCGTCTCCGACGAGGCTTCCTCACCCGCCCA
>PYAF01002535.1:775979-815999 GCA_007407185.1 Glycine tomentella
CGGATGAAGTGTGCCCGGACAAACGAGGACGGAGAAATTGTATCCATCCCGTATAACAGGCAATTGTAGTCGGAAAGTCTGTCAACCGGACAACTGTGGCGTCAGAAAAAGCACCCCGGCTACCAAGTGCACTCGGCAACCGGGCTGGGGGGCAACTGTTCTGGAGTTACAATTGGGCCTATGTTAAGGCCCAATTAGTCACGATATGATTCAACGAATGTGGACTGAGACTCAGTCCACTCAGGTAGTTACTAACGTGCAGGTGGAGGCCGGAAATATAGGAAACCACTCGTGCACGATGCAGTTAGCCAACGGTCAGGTACTATGCCTATAAATACATAATGCTCGTTGGTGAAACACACACATTCACTCTAGCTCTCTCTTTCAATTACACTGAGCACACACCCCACTCCCAATTTCGTGTATCTCAGTGATCTCCTGCTTCAAGGTATCATCCCCTATTGATATCCTTGGATTTGCAGAGTTAGTGTGATCAAACAGCAATCATATAGCACTTTCGTGCTACACATTTGTGTTCTAGAAATCATACAGAAAAGTTTGTTTGTGAGCGTACGCAATGGCTTTTGGGACGCAGAGTACCTGAATGTTAACGAGGGAACAAGTTTTCCATCTTTTTGTTCGTTTCATTTTTCTTACTTCCCAGCCTGGTAGGTACTTTGGTTTTACTTTGCCAGATTTGTTCTGCTTTTTGATTGATCGATTCCCTAATTTTTAAATCTTTGCACTTTGGGAAACTTTGGTATCTGTATGCAGATGTGAAGAAAAGGGTTGCAGAGGCTGTACAGGATAAGCAAGTGAATTTCTTAGTTCGTCCCTTTTTCACTTTTTTTTTTCATTTCTGTTTAAATTGCACACCTTATCATGGAAGAATTATTAATAATTAATGGGCATGAGGGTAAAATAATTGGACAATATTTAGAGGTAGGAAAGTCTTGGTGCAACAATAATGTTGGAAAGTTTAAATTCTGGAAATAGCCCATCTACTTGCAGGGATAAGGTTGTACATATCTACCCTTCACAGGCTCCAGCTCCACTAAGTGGAAGTCTGGTGCATTGGATTGGCCTTTTTTTTATTAGTCATCACAAACCACAAGAGACATTGTTTAACACTTTTTTTTATCCCTTTTGATTAGCACCTATGGGTGTGTTGAGCTATAGTTTTATGGAGAGATATATTTAAGTACTGGACATGTAAAATTAAAGTTGAAGTTGATGTAAGATGATGCTTTTGCCCTCTGAGTTTATATGACAAAAGTCAGTATATAATGCATTTCACTGTCATTACCTGAAATTCCTAACTCATGAGCAGGAAGCTGTTGCTGTGACCACTGCTATACAGGAAGAGATATTTTTGGAGATGGGTGTTGGTATGTTTGTTTTATTGCAATATATTAGTTGTTTGTACTTTGTAGCATTGGTGCCTTATTTTTGGTATCATTAATCCGTTTCATCTAGGTCTCATTTTTGTGTAAACCCAGCTCTGCTGCAGGCTGCAGCAACATCATTGATGCCATCGTTGGATATGTGTCAGTGTGTGTGACAATGCATGCATCCCTGATTGAATGTTTATTTTTCCCAGATACAAAAACCATCTATTGGCTATTGGGTATTCACTCTTTATTATCCATAAAAGAGAATTAAACGCATAATGGATCAAATCATCTTTGACTCCGGATGGTCAAATATGATGTGCTTCTAGTTCTTGGTCTTGGTCCTTGGGATGAAAATGAGTTGACATGAGATAGTAGATATGTGATGGGTGATACTTTTATTTCCACATGCCAATGTAAAAATAGTTTAGGAATTTATTTTTTTGCCAAAAATAATGTTGGGAGTATTGCTTGGATGGAATTTGAGGTTGATATTGTTGTTCCTAGGTTGTTGGTTCTTTCTTTCTGGAAAATCTGTGTTTTCTTCTCCCAAATAAAGTTTAACAATACTGCAGTTTTACATTTGAAAGAAATGATCTTTCTTAACTTTCATTTTACTTTACATTTCTTTTCCTCCCATTATATAGTCTAGGATAGCTGTGGGGTTAACTTGAGCATTTTGATACAGGAATGGTTGCATGTAGAATCTGTTCTATTGTATTTGTATAACCAAACTTCATAGTATTTTATTCTGAAACATTGTTATTAATATAATTTATACAACAGACCCAAGATTTGGTATCTTATGCCTTGGAAAAGTCAGTACGGTGTATGAGAATGACCTGGATTTGGTGATTCACTTTTATAAATTCCTTTCAAAGTAAGTTCTCTCTTTCATGTAGGCTGTAGCTTTCACTCACTTCTTACCTTGTTAACACTCTCTTTAATTGTTATAACAAATTATTTAGAAAATGGCCATTCCATGCCTGCCTTTCCTAGCTGAGTAGTAATGACTTTTCAACAACTGAATAATTGAAACCCATCCTATTAAGGTGTACACTAGGATTATGTTACAGAGAAGCATGCAATCAGCTCTCCAAGTTAGCATGACTTGCAAGGGAGTAACTACTTGGAGAGTGGTGACATGAACATGATGGAGAGAGAGTGAGAAAAAACACTGCAGTGTGGGATATGTGAGAATGTAGGGAAAGAGAGTAGGAAGGAAATTTGTCAGTGAAGGAATTGGACAGGAGGTTCTGAGTCCCCCCAAGGAACCCAGGATATCTGTATTTATTTCAGTTGGGAGGAAGTAGTTGAGTTTTATGCTATTTTCTGGTACTAGTATTATGCTAATATCAGAAATAGACTTTCAGTGATAATACATCACTATTCAGCTATTTCTAGTCCAATACTATCACTGAAAAGTGGACTGACTTGATGTTTCAACCATATTTAAGGAATGTGACAATTGCATCCTTGGAAGCCATAAACTTTACAGTTAGCTTGAAATTATTGTGAAATGCTTCTATTCTTGCCTGGATGTTTCATTAAGAATTAGCTTCATTTGGAGAAATAATTGTTTTATTTGTTTTGCTAGATTTTTAAGTGAGCCTTTGAAATTAAAAAAGAAATGTTTATTTCTCAAACATATGCACTCAGTGGAAAGATTTTGACAAGTTTTATACCCCAATACAAAAATAATAAAAAATTACCCAAATAATACACCTAAAGAAATATTTACATGAATGATACAAAACATTTTGCAAGTGAGAAATCGGTTCCTGGAGAACTGATTTCTCACCTTGCAGTTTTTTTTTTTTTTTTACATTAGTTGGGAAACCGATTTCTCACATGCAATCTTTTGTATCGTTCATGTAAATATCTCTTTGGGTGTATTATTTGAGTTCTTTTTTTGTATTATTGGGGTAAAAAGCTTGATTTTGACAATGTTTATTGCTTGTACTTAGCTATGACTGTCTTTTATGCATTCCAGCATGTGTTTTAATTTATTTATATCATGTTCAAAACAACTTATAATTAAAATCACAACAAGAGAGGTGTAGAATCCCCCCCTAAAATTTAATCTATAATCCAAAAATGCACTTGTTTCAAATCTACTAAAGTCTATTCAATGATTGTCTTTTCTTCTGTCCCTACACAATAAAATACATTTTTTCTAGTAGAGGATTAGTAAACAGTTACATAATGCAAAATGAATTTTGGCAGAGAAGAGGTGGCCTGTGATGAGGCAGAGCTTGGAGAAGAAGAGTTTGCAGAAAAAAATGCTCAATCAACAGAAGTTATAGGAACAGGTAAAGTTTAATTAACTTCTGATGAATTCTATGGTACTTGCTATGCTAATATAGAAAGTAAATATTGCGCAGCAACTAGAGATGCTGAAGTACATGCGCAAGTTTCACTTGGATGATCAATCTGCCATCCTTGAGAAGGTAAATACTGGTTTCAATCTCAGTACAGGGAGATTTGTTTCAAATCTTGAGAAGCATTGCTGCTTATTGGTCTCAGAATATTATTTAAATGTAAGGTGATTGATAATAGGACTAGGAGTTCATTTATAACTTCTAACTTCTAAGCTGTTAATGCTACTACTTTCTGTGATGTAGTTCAGCTAATTCATCTGAATCTACATATCTTATTTTCTCGTAAAAAATGATTGATCTCCTTGGTTGTTGATGGTCAATTATCTGTCTATGTTGCTATATATATATATATATTTCAACATTTTTGGGGCTTGCTTTGCTCATGGATTCAGAGCTTGACAATCCTATTCATGAGATTTTATTTGGAATTAATGTACTTCAGTTGTAGAAAATGAATTGATTAGATGCATTTGGCTTTTCTTCTGCCAGTTACACCAGCAGATGGAAAATGGAAATGATGAAAGTGAGACATCTATTTTGTCAGCTAAGCAGATCGACGAGATTGTTCCAAGAAAGGTGTCCCCTCTGTATACGCCAAGGTAGACCAAAACCCGGCCTTATGATGGACTCTTGTTAAAATTAACAGATATTTTGACCCAAGTGTAGCTTTGGTCAATTCCACAATTCATGACATTTACTTCTTTTACCTCCCCACTCTTCATTTTATGTTCATTTTATTCCTATATTGGAGCTGCTGTAAGGTTAAAGTTTCTTGCGCAATGGTTGGCACCTGTTGCTTTTTACCAGCTAGGTTTTCCTACCTCAGTGATCAGCACTGAACGACCAATAAGAAAAATTTAAATTTAAATACATAATACATGGTCCAGTTGTGTGGCATTTGTATATGAGGAGCAGTATGAAGGAGAAAGGAGCTAGAACTACTGAATCCTGGTTACCAAGTTAATCCATGAAAGGAAAACCATAGTGGAAAAGTATTTGGATGCTTTCATTTCTTATTGTGGGATCGAATTTTTAAAAAACAATTGAAAATATAGTGATAATTTGTGATTAAAATAACTTATTTAAAATGTTTTATGAAGTTTGATTATGAGTTGGAAATAAAAATGTTTCCTTGTACTTATCAAATAACTCTGCAGCGCTCTTCTAAATTCCTAAAGAAATGCACTGTTGCCAACTGCTGAATATTTTAATTTTGTTCTTCAAATAAATGGAAGGAATAATTAGTTTTATGTTTTTGGTTGGTTTCAAGTTTCAACCGTACGTAGTAGACAGGTTAAGAATTAGCTATCAAATAAATGTTAACACATACTGTTATAATATTTCGAGAAGTTCCACAGAATATGCATAGAGTTTTGTGTGGACAAGGGATGGTTGTTAATGCTGATCGTCACTCAATACTTAACATTTTTGTACTCACTCATTTAGAAATCAGATCAGAGATGAATAACAATTGAAGATGTAGAATTGCTGATAAATTGAGTCAGACTGAACAGTGGAAAACCCAATTTAATCAGTATGCTTTTAAAATGAGGACACTGCGTTAACACTAATGATTCAGTTCATTAAATCATCCATCAAAACATAGCGGTAAACTCAACTGCACGTTTGAAATTTAAAATTTTGGGAAGGAACAGGACATTAGAAGATATAACGGTTAGAGGAAATGCTTTGGAAGCACAGGATACATGAAATGGTATAGGTGAGGGAGTAATGGAGAAGAATATTTAAATTAAAATTTGTGTTCTTGAAACGGTGTAAGTGGTATGTTAAAGAAGCTTTTACAACCCTGCAGTTATACAAACATTGCTAGGTTCTATTGTATGAGCAAGTTGGCCATCTGAAACTGCAACATGTTTAAGGAAGATATATTTCCAATGCAAGACTACCGAAAGAATTGGGTGGTTCCTAAGCTTCACTGGAGTATATACGAGGGGGTTTAACTCAGTTAGTAGTGCGTACGTAAGTTATTATAAGTTTTTATTACTTGTTTTCGATTTTTACAGATAAAAAAAGAAGTATTTTAGCGGAAAAAAAAGGCCTGATAACACGAGTTTTGAACTAACTGTGAGTGAGTGAGTCGTTAGAAATAGAATATGCAGCAATTAAAATTATATAAACTTCTACAATGAAGCATTACGAGCATCAGATGTTGAGATGGCCGAGTTGGTCTAAGGCGCCAGATTAAGGTTCTGGTCCGAAAGGGCGTGGGTTCAAATCCCACTCTCAACAATTATAACCTTTTTTATTTTTTGTTTTTTGGTTCTACCGATTTGTTTTTAAAACTGATTTACGCAAGTACGCAACATCTTGGAAGTTCTGTAATACAAAAGTAAATGAATTTTGTTCAGGCCCAATTTATATTTTGTGGTCTAGCTTTGGGCTAAGAGTTTGGCATTAAGCTAAGTGCACTCTTCATCATCCAGATTTTTGGGCACAATTCAAATAGGGAATAACAGTTGAATTTATATTTGAGAAATGTTATAAACATACTCTAGCAAACCAAAAAAAAAAAAAAGAAGAATATATTCTCTTACACATTCTTTTGAGCACACTCACTTTTATCGGTAAAGGAGTGACATGCCAAGAATGGTTTGGGGGAAACTGGAAAGTGATCCCATGTATTATTATTCACTTCAAAGCTGTATTATGATTTACAATATTTTATACTCGTGTGTCAGTTATCTTAATGCAAGATAAACTTTGATACTATTGCATGAAGAGTTACAAAAACTCCTGGACATATATATAAAAGAGACACGAATAGGAGATGATAAATTACTTGTTGATGAGTACAGAAGTTCTAACAGACCAAATCCTTGAACAAAACCTTTTTCTATTTTATATTAAAAGACATACATAAAAGAAAACAAAGTAAGACACTAATTTCAGCAAAATCCATGAGCAATATCACTAGCATTAACAACAGGTGGAATAACAAAGTGCCAAAGCTTCCCAATACCCTCAACTGCGACAAACGTATGAGAAGCTTTAAGAGTGATTTCTTTCTCAATTACAATGTGGCTATTCAGTAAAGTGGTTAGATGTTAACAGAACAATATCATACAAAAAGAAGCTCAAAATCTCCACATTATACAAGCCAGGCATATTCCCATGCTCATATTGCCTGTGTTGGGCAAACTTACAGCCCCAAGTGGGAGCACAAAAAAAGATAATACTGACAAATGCTGTTATTACATCCTCCAGCATGATTCTAATTTTCCATCTTCAACTTAATTGGCCTCTTCAAACTTAGAATGCAAGACGTCCACATGGATTTTATAATGGAGCAGCATCTGAATATTGATCATTCAGCAATTAAAAATGCAGATTGGTTTGAGTCCAAGTTTATTTCTTTGTCACAGATGCTGTTGAGTTTGATCCACCTCCACGCTGAACAGCTCGAGGGACGAATGACAAGCCTTTGTGGCGGCGACCAAAACTGATAGATGAAGGGGTGGAGTCAGAAGTGTTCAATTTAGAGACTGCTGAAACAAGGTCATCCATGGATGCATTTTCCACTTCCATCATTCCTGAAGAATCCTCCTTACAAACAGCTTGTTTGCGTTGGGACTTCAACCTATGTTTCTTTGAAGGCTTAGCCTTCTTGAAAAACTCAAATGAGGTGGGGAATTTATGCTTGTCAACCAGATGCTGCTGCCTACTATTGTAGCTTTTGAATTTCAATCCACACCTTTCCACCAAGCATTCATACTATATGACAAAAACAAAAGAGACACATTAACAAGTTGTTCATCTAAACGAAAAAATAAATATGTAGATGCACTAAAAGATGACAGGCTAAACAATGTGGTCTCAAAGAAATAACAGATTAAAAGCATGTAAGGAAAGCACGAATAAGTTTTAATCACTGTTTGAAAAAACCAAAATTTGAATGAAGTTTTCCTGTCAACATTTGTAAGATTATGATTTTAAGTAAGAAAAAAGTGGGGAGATAAATTATTGAAGAAATTAGAAGAAACAAAAACAATGTTTACTATCCCACACTAAAGAAGGCAACAAACATCCAACTAGTCAATTCTTTAACAAAGGTTTAAGAGTAGGAATGTAGGATGGATTCAATACTATAAGGAATTGTATCAAGACAACACAAAATATCATATTTATACTTACATACCATATCATAGCCACGTGCAACTTTTGCCTGAAAGAAAGAATCATGCACTTCAGATACATGTATGCTGAGCAACCAAGATGTCGGGTAAACTCTCGAGCACACAGAACAGGATGCAGTATGCCTTGCGTTATAGTGATTTTCAAAGTCCTCCATTGAAGTCAAGCGTGCACCACAACCCACAATGGGACAAAAGACTTCCCTGTACAAAACGATAGGCTTTGTGATGAGGCACACAAACTGTCATTCATTATAGATGTTTAAAGTTAAGGTCAAAATAATCATTTGGTCCCTCTAGTTGACAATCATTTAAAAATCAGCTTTTGTATGAAAAAACAAAACAAAACTTGTTGTAATCCCTATACACCCTTATTAATACACACTGGTTCTTGTTAGTACCATGTTTCTTATGTTTTAGCCTCAAGGGTGTATATGGACTGATTTCTAAATGGGTGTCACCTATAGGGACCAAATGATTATTTTAACCTAAAAAAACATTTTCTTGGAAAAACATATTTTTCAGCAGAAGTAAGGTCTTGGAAGTATCTTTTTTTTTTTTTTTTTGGTGGAAGAAAGGGGCCAAAGCCCCTAAACGAAAACTAGATTCAAACCCACGGGGGAAATGAACAGAGGACACATCCACATGCACCTTCAAGGATGCAAAGATGGAACCACATCAAAAATCCTAGTGCCAATAATACCAAGGCCATGTTTTGCAAAAACATCAGCGACTTGGTAGACCTCCCTATAAAACTTTACCATAAGGATCTCTCAACCCCACCACAGCTTGGTGTGCCATTACCATTGATTGCTGCATCGCAATTGAGCTTAAGTTGGACAGTAGGAGGAGGTTCCCAACAAATAGACTTGCCAACGGCCGAGTCTCAGGAAGGAGGAGGAAGGGACAAACTAAACCTATGAGCCAGCCCAATGTCAGTCACTTCCTCTGAACAACAGTGTTGCAATGATTATTTATCTGAGAGAGAATTAATTCATTCCTATTCCTTCTGATCACTGAAACTGACACCCCAAAAATAGTGCACCAATTCGCACCATGAAAAACCATCTTGCTTCCCAGATTTTCAGACATCCATTCCTTCACATTCATATTATATAAATCATTAGTATTCTTGAACAGAAACTGCCAAACCTGCGAAGCAATAGGACAATCCCCCACACAATGAAGAATGGTTTCTGGAATGGAGAGACACATGGGGCACGAATCTGAGGTTATCATCCCTCTATGGTGTCTCAAATGGTTAGTAAAAAGAGCATTTTTACCCATCTTCCACCAGTGGATTTTGAAGCGCTCCAAGGCCTTGGAAGTAATACCAAAAAAATTGTGTTTCTTCCATATAAATGCAAAGTAAGAAATTAACTAGAATTATACATATAAAAAAAATCACCCAGAAGCAAGTATAATGACAGAAAACGATAGTTAGATAACTAGAAAAAATAGCAAACAATCATGTTGAAGCACGACACTTGAAAATCATGTACCAGCATTGATTTGGATATCAAGTATTGTTAAGAATGTGAAACCAACAATAAAGGGATCAGTACCTTTCTTCTTCCTCTTGCATCCATTTCTCAAGCTGTTGCTTCTCTTCTGTTAATTCCAAAGCAAGCTTTGAAATGGAAAGGGTAAGTAAAGTAATAAATACCATCTCAAAATTCAGTATTTATAAACCTTAATCAAACACCAAACGATTTGAAAATGAAAAAAAAAAAAAAAAAAAAAACCTGTTTGGCGAGAAGTTCCCGTTCGAGGTTGCCGGGAGCGAAGAAAGGAGATTCGGGTCCGAACCTGCGACGGAGCGGTTTCCAGAAGGGAAACCCTAATTGATGATTCTGATTCTGCTCCACTTCCATCGCCATCTTCACACTCTTCAAATTTTAATTACACGCTGAGTTTTCCTTCCGTTTTCAATTTTGAATTTAATGGGGACTTCGGAGTTCAGAGCAATTTTGTTTTCAGTCATTTGTTTCGGTTGGACTTTTCAGTTTGGGGCCTTCTCAAAACGTCGTCTGAATTCGGCGAAGCCCATTTCCTAGTTCCTAACTTTTTTGGGGCTTTATACACATTCTGTAAAAAGAAAAAAAATACATAAGGTTTTATATAAATCTTAATTTTAACATTGTAATTAGCATCTTTGTCTTTTTAATAAAACTCCGAAATATTTTTGTAATTGATCTTTTAGATCGACTATAACACTAATCCTTATGAAAAATTATCCCACTAGAACTTATTAAAATAAGCTGGAAATAACTAAAAAAACATACAAAAACTATTTTCATAAGCTCCTCCAAATACTTCAAGTGTTTATATCATATGATAAATTCAAATAAGTTTCAAATAAACTCTATTAGGGAGACTTTTGGTGTCATTCTATTAGGTCTTTATTTTATCATGCATAGCTAGATATAAGTTATTTGAATTATTATATAAAAACACACTGCCATACACTTTGCTAATACTATAGGTGTATAGAAAATTGAATTAAACCATTTTAAATTGATAAAAAAAAACTAAAAATAGATTAAATTTTCTGAACCTCCCCCCCCCCCCCCAAATATTTTACTGAGGTTTAGTTTGATTTTTAATTTTTTTTAAAACTAAACCAAACCAAGTTGAACCACACATATAATATACTTGTGTTGAGTTGTAGCATTATATAGTAGCATCTTGAATGTTTAATAATGATAGTATGTGATTCCATATGTGTGTTGGACATCTTTTTTATTATGTTAAATTATTATTAATTTTTATATTGATAATATATGATTAATTGATTATCAATCATTTTAATACTTTTTTATTAGATGTTTTTTTAAGATACTTTTTTCTTATAAGATGGTAATAATGTAATTATTTTTGTCTTGTGATATTTTATTATATTTTATTTCTTATGGTTATGTTTACCATTAGGGTGGAAATGGACCGGGTTAAGTTGGACCCTATCTAAGTTTGACCTACTTTATATTCTTATGTTTTAAGTTTGGGCATGTTATCATTTATAAGTCTATTTTTTTAGGTTTGAGTTTGAATTTTATAAAAGGTCAACTTAACCATTTACCCTATTTAAAGATTTATTTCGTATTAAAAAGTATAAAAAATATTGTATAATAATATAATTATTATACATTAAAATATTAGAGTGTGAAGTAACAACTTGCATATTATTTTTATGTTATCCAAAATTAGATTAGATGTGTTGCATTCTTATTTACTTCTTTTTTTTTTCTTTAACAAGCCAATGGTTTTCATTAAAAATAATAAAACAATTTTAAATCACAAGATATGACCAAACTTACCTACAACTGACTACCTAAAGAAAAGAATCATTATTTTTGCTACTCATCTATGCTCATAGGAATTAACATATTTCAAATATTAAAATGATTCAAATCATAAAACCATTAAAATATTTTTGTAATTTCATTAAAATAGTTATAATATTATATATCATATTAATAATAATTTTTTTATAAAAAAATATTGGTTCTATATAGGTTAGCATGTCATATTTAATAATAGGCTTTTTTTAAGGTCTATGGTATGTCCTATTTAACTAAAATTCTTTTTGAAAAGTTTGAGTTTGACTTTTTTTGCTAAACAAGTCCTACCGAACCAAACCTTAAACAGGTTGGATCATGGTCTCTAACAAGCTGTCTGACCTACTTCCACCCCTATTGGTCATTTTTAAGGACTAATCAAGACTCAATTAGCTATAATTTATTTTGTTAATGATCAAATTAAAAATAATTTTGAAATCATATAAATATTTTTTTATAAATTGTCAAACTTTTTTTTTAGGATTAAATTGTCAAACATGTTAACAAATTAAGCCTGATAGATTTTTTTTTTCTAACCATGGTATTGATATGAAGTAGGCCCCGTCGAAAGTAATGACTAATCTTCATTGAGACCGTGAGCGCACATAACGTGAGTATTCTTTTCCAACATAGTCTATTTCATACTCAAAGTCGAAATTCAAACTCAAGACCATTTGATTAAGGAACACAAATAGCTACGAGTACTTATATCGATGATATAAATTGGTTTAGTATGGTTCGAATTTGATTATACATTTAAATTGAACCAAATTAAATCATAAATTATTTTTATGTTTAATCTAGATTATTATTTTTATCCAACAATCAAATCAAATCAAATCAATTTTTTTATAACAATATGTTAGCAGTAACAAGTAACACATCTCCCTGTTTGTTTACTTAAGTCTCTACTCTTCCAATTCTCCCTCACATTTACATTCACTTTTATTTGTATAATCTCTTCTTATAAAGTGGTAAACTTCGCACTCTTCTAGCATGCATATGCTTTTAAATTTTAACTTCAACTGGATGATCTATCAATCTATAATTGAATATAAAAATCAATTTCAAATTTATATTTATTTTAAAAATTTGTATATGTTCCTAATAACACGTATATGAGATATTATCTTATATTTTTAATATTAACTAAATGACTTAATTTAACTTTTTATGTTTTTTAATCTATCATTTTTAATATCTTTAGTTCTAACTTAATTTAAATATTTTTAGTATGAATATATATTAACAAATTACCTTTTTTTATAATGGCTTAGCTTTAAAGAAACTAAATTAAAACTTATTAACATATATACTTCATCTATAAAGTAACTGTGATTATATATTAACAAATCATGAGTGTTAATACACTTTGGAAGTATTTAAACAAATATAAAATTATAACTTCATAACATATACTCAATAATCTCTCACACATATAATTTAATTGATTTAGATAATTTAATAATAATAATAATAATAACTATGCATGAGATCAATGAAATTATTTTAAAAAAATATATTGATATCTTTTTTAAAGTGACTTTCCAATTTTTATTTTTTTATCAATCCAAACTTGTTATTGGTATATGACATGAATATTAATCTTTAGTTGACCAGGCAAAGGTATAAGATGTTAGACTTTTCAGTCTAGTCAGTAAAATGAATTATATATTTATATATGTATGTTTGTGAAGCTACTTCGAGAAAGAAAGAAAAATTAAACCTCATTTGATAGAACACTTTTAAGACTATTTGAAAAATAAAAACTGTTCGAACATATGCAAGTACTAGCAGTTTAAACAAATTAAGATTGTTTATCAGCACTACACTCTAGCTAACTTCAGTTTTCAAAACATACAAGGAATCCAATCGTCACGAGTATGGGTTTGCAAGAATTAAAGCCAAAAAAACGTTGTTACTTAATGAGAAAATCCAAACCCCTAGGGAAAAAAAAAAAAACTTAACGAGTTCAGGTTTGGTGTGCTTGCGTTGAATGTGCTTCGATGGCTACACATAACGTGGATAGATTGATATTTGACTAATTAAGAAAAAAAGAGCAAAACGAGAAAAAGAAAAATCAATTCCTCACCTAATCTCTGAATTTTTTTTTAAAAAATTGTCATTTTAAGTGGTGGTGATATTTGAATTAAATTTGAAGACGATGACATAGGACGCATATGTCAAAGCTTGCACTGGATAGATATATCTCAGATTGGTTAAGGCGTCAAAATCATGTAGTAACGACTAATGAACATATACTGTAAGATTGCACGCATTGATTTGCAATTAGCAATTAATATTCAGCATAAAATAAATGAATTATTTAATTGAAAACCCATATATGTATATTTTTCTTAATTTTGAAGTGAAGGTTTCAATGGTTATAAAAAACCAAATAACAACATTATAAGAGAAATTCGTGAGTATACCAACGTCTCTAATTAGTTCAAGTGACAAGAAACTTGACTTTCTTTAAGATATCATGCTTGAGTCTTTAAAATGGAAAGTTTAATTGAAGTGCTTATGGTAGGTAAAATTTTACCTTTTCAAATGACTTCATTCAACTAGTATATATGTAAACTAAGCAACAAGATATTATGTTATATTTTCAGGAATTATATTTCCATCAATATTATGAGTTATGACTAGAAATGTTACATTCGTGTATATTTAAAAATGTGGTTGATTACTTTTTAATGCTCTTAGGAATATCTTTCAAAATTCAAAATAATTTAAATAAAAAATAAAAAAGTAAGAAAATTACTGCCTTATTGATATTTTAGGAAATTATTTTTCTTATTCTGATAGGAATATCATTTCTTCATCCCTCTTTATGGGATATAAAAGTGTAAAAAAGTATGGTAAAAAAAGAAAAAGTTATAACATTCATGAGAATGAATAATATCTGAAAATATTTTTTTAAAATTTAAAACAAATATGGGTATGCAATATTTACATGTTACATTCCCAAAAACAAACTTTTAATCCATGAAATAAAGCACTCTAAAAAATAATGAGTCATTTGCTTGTAAAAGAGACATAATTTAGTATATTATGAGTTTGATTTGATATAAATTACAAATTTTTTTTGAGTTTTTTAATGGAATATAGAATTTTTTTAATCCAAAATTTCTCAAAAACACTTCTAACCTATCCAAACATGTTCTATATATAGAATCTAATTAATACCAAATGCACAAATGATAACAAATATATATATATATATATATATATATATTCTCTATGTTGACTTTATTTTTAATTGACGTGGGATTTGAATTTCTTTCAATAATTATTTTTTTTATCATTATGACACATTCATATAAATTTCCAATAGAACTTGATGCTCTAGCAAACTATGAGCAACATAGTTCGCTTATTACCTTACAAAACAAATGCTGAAATTTGTTAAATTATTTAGAATTCTACGACTATGTGAGACACTGATTTCGAATTTCAAGGCATTTGGTTTGTTACTGTGAACTGCTGACACAACTTGTTGGAACAATTTTGAATTTCATGGAAATAATGTTGCCATGTAACATATCTTCCTTCATAACAAAAGCTTCTTATATAATAATATAATTAATTGATTCCAATAACACCCAACTAATTAACAACGTAATCAGACCCAATCTGGAAAATTCAAAAGAGTAAGTTTCCCTTTGGCAAGTTAAAGTGACCTCTACTTGGAACATGACAGCTTCCAAGGTATGTATTATACATCACATGTACAAGGTTTGGGGTAACCGCGTAATCAACTTTGTCTCATTCTTTTTTTCTTTTTATCATGACTTAAATTTTAATATATATCCCACTGAGATACTAGCTTCCTTAACTACAAGGAATATAAACACAAGGAGATATATATACAAGAGTTGTGGAGAAGTTTATATATATAGCTGTAGCTTGCTAGCCAGAAGGGAATGGAGAAAACCATGAGGATAGTATTAATGGCTTTGTTGATGGCTTTCACGATGCTTATATCTAAAGGTGAAGGCCAATTAGTAGAGAATTTCTACAGTTTATCTTGTCCAAACGTGGAATCCATTGTGAAACAAGCAGTGACTAACAAGTTTACACAGACCATCACAACTGGACAAGCAACTCTGCGTCTCTTTTTCCATGATTGCTTTGTTGAGGTGTGTTCTTCAATTCATATAATATTTCTTTATTTCTTCTCTGTTTACTCGTGTATATGATATAATTTTTCAGTTTCAAGTTTTGTTTTTATAAAGAAAATATACATAATTATTACTAGTTTCATCATGGTCGACTCAAACATAAGACAATTAAAACACAAACTTTAGACCTTTGAACAAAAATATATTTCCTTTTAGTTTTTATAAAACACAAAATGTCACATTTATTAGACAAAATGACACGTTAATAAAAAGGTTTAATATATAATTTTTTCATTTAAAATAAAATTTTACCTTAAAATTTATTTTAAATCTCATTTGACATTGGGTCGGCCCTAGCTTCATATATATGGTTTGTTCGTTTCCTTCCTCTGATGATGAGCATGCATTTTCTAGACATGATAGTTTCCTTCTGTTTGCTCTCTCTTTTAAAATTTCATATATGAAGTTGAACTTTCAAAATATGATCGTGACTTTTCTGGCTGGTGGAGGCTTATTCTTCTTTTTGCAATTTCGCTTGGAATGGTAATATGGTATGCGCGACTTTCTATTTTGTGTGTGGAAATAATAGTGATAATAATATGATGCGACCGAGACGTAGTCAAGTACCACACACAACTTCACGCCTTTGGTGCCTACCTATATTATTAAAAAAAAAAAAAAACAATTGTCTACATACATGTTTGGATAAATTTTTTTAGAAATATTTTTAAAAGAAAAAAAATAAAATAGAAAAAATAAAATGAACTTTTTCTAAAATAATTTTTTTTCATTAGCTAATTTTTAGAAACTTACCAATATAACTTGTCTAAAAAATGAAATGACATCTACAAATGAGTTAATAAAAAACTCATTTTAACTTATAGAGAAATTTATTTTCTTTTTTTCTTTTTATTTTCTTCCTCTAAAAAAGCTTAAATCCAAATATGTCCAAAGTGGCTAACAAATTAACGCCACATCAACTGATGTGATTAGCTGGGATGTGAGATGAATTAGTTCGCGTGAAAGTCTGATAATTTTTTCTTTCTGCGTGACATTTAGGTGTTTTTTTTGTTCAAGTGTGACACTCTGGTCATTGTTTCATGTAACAATCCTATTATAGTTTATGTGTTGCTAACTTTTTGACCAGCTACACTTATCAAACGAACATGCTAAAAACATTGATCAAGAATCCCATTCTATTTCATTCAGGAAAACAAATTACATGAAAAATGTCAACAACATTTTTTTTATACTCTCTTATTCTCTATGTGTGTATGAATAGTGAAAATTTATTAAAAATTATAAATTTTAATGAATCTCATTTCTTATTTAATGATTTGTTTTCTCTTTATTTGCATCCTTTATCAAGTCAATTTTCAAGAAAAATGCAGAAGCAACGAATTGTTGTTTTAGCCCGGACGTGGATCAGAGTATGGTGATGCGTAACCAAAGGGGCACTTAGACATGAAATCCACAAAATTGGTGATTGTGAAAATTGGCTTGAGTATTCTTATGAAAAAATAATTTTGATGGTGTAGGGTTGTGATGCCTCAGTGATAATCTCGTCGCCAAATGGGGACGCAGAGAAGGATGCGGAGGAGAATATTTCACTACCAGGAGATGGATTTGACACTGTGATCAAGGCAAAGCAAGCAGTGGAATCTTCATGCCCTGGAGTGGTTTCATGTGCAGACATTTTGGCACTTGCTACCAGAGACGTTATAGGCTTGGTAAGCAAATATTAATTATTAATTTAACATACATAAACCCCAAAAGTAAAATCAATTCATTTCATTAATTTAAAGTTTAAAAGATAAGAGTTTATTTTTTTATGCTTACCATGTGCTGCAAGAATTTGACTACATCGATCCGTTGTCCAATTCTGTAGCAATGCATCATCAAGTTTTCTTTTTTGTTAAGAATATTTACACATTCTTTCATATTAATTCCCTCTTCAACACTTACTCTGATATTAAATGAAATTTTATGTTATCCTTACGTAATGATAAGAGATTTTGCCCAATAGTAGAAGAAATGTTTTACAAAGTAAAAAAAGAAATTATATTGTGAGTATTATTAAATTGGGCCAGATCAATTACATCTAACTCAACCAGGATATTAATAGTAATTAAGTCATTAATCAAACTGGTTAAACCACTATATTATTATTTATTAGTAGTTTGTTTATTTACAACTATCCCATTTCAGCTTGGAGGTCCTTCATTCAACGTAGAGCTTGGACGCAAAGACGGGCTTATTTCCAAGGCATCAAGTGTAGAAGGAAACCTTCCGAAAGCAAAGTTCAATTTGGACCAACTAAACGCGCTTTTCTCGAAGCACGGCCTCACCCAAACGGACATGATAGCGCTCTCTGGGGCCCACACAGTGGGCTTCTCGCACTGTGACCAGTTCGCGAACCGTCTATATTCCTTCTCGTCCTCGAATACGGTGGACCCCACTCTGGACCCCACTTACGCCCAGGATCTGATGGCGGGGTGTCCTAGGAACCCCGACCCCACTGTAGCTGTTGCCCTGGACCCGCAATCCCCTGCGGTGTTCGACAACGTCTATTACCAAAACCTGATCTCGGGGAAAGGGTTGCTAACCTCAGACCAGGTTCTGTTCCAGGATGCCACGTCACAACCAACGGTGGTTAGGTTCGCCAACAACGTTGCGGATTTCAATGATGCGTTTGTCGCAGCCATGAGGAAGCTTGGAAGGGTAGGGGTCAAGACTGGGAATGATGGAGAGATTCGGAGAGATTGCACGACATTCAATTCTTGAATCATACTACTACGTTCCTTCCCTCTTTTATTATAAGAAAATAAGCTTTAGCATAAAATGTACTCAAATTTGTTTCATATAAATATATGGGTTAATTTGTGAAAGTGGATATTCATATATTGATCAATAATGTTTCCCGAGGAGAGTAAGTTTCAGGTAAATAAGATTTTTGTTGGTCTTGGTGAATAAAGTGATTCAATTGTGCAGTGTGGATGTACGTAAGTTTTGAAATGTATTATTTAGGTTTATGCATGTACATGTAATATCTTAATAGTCTTCATAATCTATATATATGATTGCGAAGATTTGCTAAATACGACGTTAGTTTTGACTATATGTGGAATAATGCATCGGGGGCTAGGGGACCTAAAACATAAAATGCAACCAATGTAACGAGATGAGTAGTGCTTCTATAGACATTGATACACTATAATTACTTGCAATTTAAATGCAACATAAGCACGAACACCCAAATATTAAATGCAATGAATTCGAGTACGTATCTGGAATTTAAATGCAATGGACACGAACACCTGAAATGTGCACAAACACCTGAAGTTTAAGTGCAATGAGTACGAGCACCCGTAATGTAAATGCAATAAATAGACTATCTTTTTGTTTATTTTAGAATATTCTTTCATTCTAGCTAGCAGTTATATCTTTGTCAACTTTTTATGCTTCTCGATCTTATGAATAATTCTATGAAAGTTCTTTCTTATTCTCTCACATTATTGCTATGGTTCCTGATTTTTGCAATATCTGGAATGGCATGCGTCGTGCCTTCTATTTTTTGTTCATAAATAATGATAATATGCTGGGACACATAGTCACCACACAGTTCGGTGCCTGTCTAGATCGATTATTAAAAAATTACTGACTGCAAGGTACTATACAATAATCCTATTAGTTTATGTGCTGTTAAATACACACGAACATTGTTAGGAAGAAAATATTTATCTACAACAAGTTCCTATAAAACTACCATTAAAGAGCTAAAAAAATAAATTGATTATTTATGATTTTCCATTGAAACCTTTCAGAGAAACAGTACCATTTTAAATACAAACTAAGAACTAATATAAAGTGGACAACAAAGGCTGAATAATAAATAAAAAAGTGGACAACAAAGAATATCCAATATAGTTCCACTTTAGGAAAATAATAAGTTAGGCCCAATTTAAAGATAACCCTTCAGCCTAAGAGGCATGTGAGTGCGTTTGGGCCATCTTGTTATCAAACATGCTAGAAAGTGTTTGGGATATACTTCTTGCACTATACAAATTTTTTAATACATCATATATGAATCGTGTACTTCTAAAAATAGCGGTACGAAGGTTATAGATTTCGTAACTTTCATATGGATTGACAAATCTATATTAATTTTTTTTATGGATTTTATAATCCGTAAGTGTTTTTTTTTTTACGGATTGGGTAATCCATAAAAAAAATACACTTACAGATTGCCCAATCCCTAAAAAAATATAAAAAAAACTCATACAAATTGCCGAATCTATAAAAACCTTACGGATTCGCCAGTCCATTTAAAGGTTATGGAATCAGTAATCTTCATACCACGAATGATATTTTTGGAAATGCATTGTTCATATATGATATATTAGAAAATTGTATAGTGTAGGAAACATATCCCAAAGTGTTTTCATTCAAGAATCCCATTCTACTTCATTCAGCACAAAAAGGCAAAATTTTAGATATTTTAAACTTCGAATCTAACTCAATTGATGTCAATTTTTTGTTATACTAATGAAAATTAATTTTAATGGTGTAGGGATGCGACATGTGATGCCTCAGATAATCTCGTCACCAAATGGGGATGCAGATGGCAAAGATAGCAATGGCTACCAGAGACATTTCGGCACTCGCTACCAAATACGTAATAGGCTTGGTAAGCAATTATTAATAATTTACCATAAACCTCAGAAAAAAAAAATATGTTTTTCCAACGGATATTTACCAATGGATTTAGAAAAAAATAGCATTTTTGACAGATTTTACGAACTTATAACCGTCCGTAAAAAAACAATCCTCGGTAACTATAGAAATAAAAAACAAAAAGGAATCATTCCATTTGGTTTGGTTGATGCTAACTAATTAAAAAACCCATTAAATCCTTAAACACATAAACAAATTTGAATAATTACCGTTAAATATAATTATATTTTAAAAGCTTTATTATTATATTTTTACTATTGATTAAAAAGGTTTTAAGATATATTTAATATAGAAATAAAAATATACATTAATTTAATATAAAAAATTCAGATAAATTGATAAATATGCATAAGGATTTGTTTTTAATTTCTAATTGTTAACTATAATTTTAAATAAATTACTATAAATTATTTAATCTTTAAATATATATGAATTTCAACCCATCATTTGAACCACATTTTTTTAATATATTAAATATTTTTACTTGAATATTAAAGTTATTTTTTCTCCCATAAGATAATTTTTAAGAAAAGGTGACTACAAAAAGTTGTAAAGATAGAAAATAAAATGAATTGATAAATATATACAACAACTTATTTTTACCTTCTTTATTCTTTTAATTTACTATTTCCAAAGTTAATACCATCTTAATAAAGCTTATATTATTTTTTTCGTCTGATAAATATTAGACTATTTTTCTGCTCCAACCAGATAAAAAATTCTAGAACTGCTTGTCACTGAATTCATAATGAAATATATCACTTTTAGTCTTAGGGATGAGAATAACTTAGACCGTTTAAAGGAGTTTATGACCTAACTTCTTTAAAATCTTGTATGTTCACTACTACATAAAAAATATTCAAGGTCGGTTATTTGGACCTTACAAAGTCGGTTTTCGAACCGACCTTGTCTCCGATGACGTTAAAAATGTTAGCATACAACGTCGGTTTTATAAGGACCAACTTTGAAATCTTTTATTTATTTTTTTTTAAAATAGTCTTTTCTAAGTCGGTTATTTAAAAAAAACTGACTTAGAAACTTATATATACAAAGTCGGTTTTTTTAAATAACCGACTTTAAATGTCATATTTCAAAAAAAAAAAAACGGTGTATGGGCTTTCCAAGTCGGTTTTTTAAAAAACCGACTTGGAATCTAATTTTTCAAAAAAAAAATAAAAAAAAACGGTGTATGGGCTTTCAAAGTCGGTTTTTTAAATAACCGACTTGAAATCTAATTTTTCAAAAAAAAAAAAAGAAAAACGGTGTAAGGGCTTTCCAAGTCGGTTTTTTAAATAACCGACTTGGAATCTAATTTTTCAAAAAAAAAATAAGAAAAACGGTGTAAGGGCTTTCCAAGTCGGTTTTTTAAATAACCGACTTGGAATCTAGTTTTAAAAAAAAAAATAAAAATGAAGTTAAATTTTTTTTAAAAAAAATATGTAAATCTTTCAAAGTCGATTATTATAGAAACCGACTTTGTTGAGGCTTATACAACGACGGTTAAAAAAAAACCAACTTCGAAATGCAAAATCAATTCAATTATTTACAAAATTGCCACTGACCTACCTACCAAGTCGATTTTTTTACAACCGACTTAAAAGAAATGACGTTAAAAGTGGCTGTTGTAGTAGTGATTTGATTAAAAGGTTAGTCTTGGACTTTATTTAAAAAAAAATATTTAGTTAATTTATTGGCTAGGCTTGTGGACTTATAAAAAAAATCCTATTAAACCAAATAGGTCATAATTTCTTAAATTTTTTAGATAAAAATTAAACTATGATTAAAATAAATTTTCACGTCATAAGTCATAACTCGTAAGATTGTGACTCATAAGTATGTAATGTGAGAGTTATAATATCTATAATATATATATATATAGGGAGATTTTATTGTTATAAGTTACTTTTTGGGATAATTGTATTTTTTTATTTAATGTTGACATGAACTTAATTAATAGATAAAGAATCAAATGACTGAAAAAGAAAAATAACATTTATGCAATTTAAAGATGTAACTTTATGGAGACATTAACATGGTGAATTTTAAAAAGGTAGGTTTGGTCAAGACTGAAAAAATATCAAGTCAAGTCATATAAAACAGACTCAAATAGATGACTAGGCTTATGCCTAATTAATTACTCTTTTACCAATGGGCCTACATACTTAAAGTCTACATATTTCAATCCATAATCACTCCTGTTCTTCCTATGCTTGAATTGCTTATTGTAGCACCAAATAACATGATTATCTTCATTGTCATTAATAACATTGAATAATTTTTATTTATTTTAAAATTCATATTTTCTTTTCTTTAACCATATTGTCTCCATATGAAACAAAATCACAAATGAAATAATCACACATAAATTCACAATTTAATACAAAAAATTAATAATATTATATTTATAATAATTAATTTGTATGATATATTGTCATATATTAAATTATAATGTGGAAGATAATTGTGTAGAGATATTAACATGATAAGTTATAAAAAGGTCAAACCAATCTAAAAAATAATTTCTTATAAATAACACGTTAGACTTAGGCCTTATTTTTTTTAAAAAAAAATATAGGTTAGACCTATTTATGCAAAAATCTGACCTATTCCAATTCTAGCTATTTGGATGAATCTACTTGGAAGTTGGAACTCCATTTGGATGCTCCATGTGCCACCGTGTCTAAAGACCTTCCTTTGGAGACTTTGTCACGATTGTTTACCTATTTGAAAGAAATTGAATGCCCTGCTAGTTGTGCTCATTGTGATAAAGGTAGTAAGCACTGTTAGAGAAAAGCAGGTTTATGGCATATAGTAAACCATTTGTCTTATCGGTTTGATAATTCTAAGGCTCATGTTTTCACCTGCTTTCGTCCCTTGATCACAATTCAGGTGCGTTAATAGGGACAATCCTTTGGAGCATTTGGAAACCCCAGAATGATTCACTTTGGAATAATATTAGAATTGAGGCTGTTAGGATAGAGTCTTGGGCAAAGAAATTTCTTAATGAGTGGTTTATTGCGAGAGGACTACTATACCAAGTTTTGATGCCCCGACATCCAGGCCCTCATATTTTGTGGCAAATGCCTCCCCACTAGTTGATGAAATGTAACATTGACGCAACATTTTGCAGTTATGATCTCTACATCCTTGATGATCGATTTCGACAGTTTTGTGCTTGCTAAATCCTTTGGGATGCCCACTTGTTTACCTGTTTTTGAAGGTGAGCCTTTTGGTCTACCCCAAGCTCTCCTATGGGAGGAAGAATTGGACATGTCTCATGTTATCTTCAAATCTGATTATAAGACCATTGTTGATACGATCAATGTTCAAAAGTTTGGCTCCTTAGAAGAATACACCATCATTGATCATTGGAGAATGTTGTTGCATTCTTTCTCAAAACCCAAACTTCAATATCAAGTTTGTTAGGAGACAAGCAAATATGATTGTTCATACTCTTGCTAAGGTAGTCACAAATAATGCTAGCCCTAGTTTATATCATTCTCCACCTTATTGTATTTCTGATATCATTCTCAATGAAATAATGAGTTGTTTCCTCTAAGAAAGTAGAAATAAAATAAATAAAAGCAAGGTGTGAGCATCTACAACATTGTGGAAATGCAGGGCCAGGTCACCTTTAGCCCTCACCCTATCCCCTTGTTTGGGGGTTGTTTAGGTTCAGTGCATTTTAAGGCCCCTCATAAAAGGGGGCCACAAAAATGGAGTTATTATGTATGGCCATATGGGGCAGGCCATGGGTTCAAGGCTTTAGAGTTGTGCTTCATACACAAGCTATATTTCTAATACACTGTATGAACAGTACATTTCCAACTATATCTTTAGGGTTATTACGGCCTTCATACACGGATCCGTGTAAATTTTATGAAATAATTTAAAATAATGGTGCATACAGGTATCAAACCTGCTACCTTCGATTAATGCGATGTTCCAACCAACTGAGTTAATAGACTAATTATGTTAAAAAATAATTAATGTTGATATATATAACACTAAATTTTTTTAATTTAAAATAATTTATTATGTGAAAATTATATGTGTATTAAATATAACATTAAAAAAATTTAGTGTTATATATATATCAATATTAATTATTTTTAATATAATTGGTCTATATAACTCAGTTAGATGGAGCATCACATTAATAACTTGAAGATTTTGATACATGCATGCACCATTATTTTAACTTAAAAAAATAAAAACTTATGAATTGGGTTTACGGATTACCCAATCCGTATATATATAAAAAAAAAACTCTTACAGATTAGAGAATTCCTAAGAATCTTACGTATTCATCAATGCTTACGTGTGAATTATATGAATGTGTGTATGAAGGCCGTAATAATGGGTAGAGCTGTCAAAACGGACCAATCCGGTCCATCCGGGATGGCCCACCACGGTTTGGCTAAAAAGTGAGCCGGGTCGGGTTGGCTCACTTTAGTGGTGGGTTAGGTTTTTACCAACCCGGCTCAACCCGCCCCGGGTTGGTGGATTACCCGGGTTGGCCCGTGAGCTGGCTTGCGGGTTGGCTCGCTTTAAATTTAAAAAAAAAATCAAAAAAACATTAAAAATATCATAAAATAAGTGTAGAAAAATGTAAATTAAACCAATTTAAGTAAATTTAAATATTACAAACTACATCAAACTTAAATTATCTACGAAAAATATTAGAATCATGGTTTGACAAATCAATTTCATCTTTATCATCTTCATTTTTCCATTATTTTTTTTGTTTTTTTGGTGTAACCCACGAGCCAACCCGACTCACCCGAGTGGTTTACGGGTTAAGTGGGCCGGACTCAATTAACTCGGGATCTTGGTGAGCCAGTTTTTTAACAATCCAACCCACTGATTTGAACGAGCCAAAACGGGTTGACCCACATATTGAACCCGTTTTGACAGGTCTAATAATGAAAAGGATATATTTAAAAACTTATTATTCATTCACAATGTATTAGAAATGTACATGGTATATGAAGCACAACTCAAGGCTTTATTGGCAAGTGGCCTCAAAAGCCTGACCTCACCATACTTGCTCCCCCGGACCCTCAATTCCATGTGGCTTTTGACATTAAGTATTACTGAAACATAAATTAATTTATATAAGATATATATATATATATATATATATATATATATTAACAAAATCAATATATATTATTCAGTAATACATTAATGTATACAATATATATTATATATATTTATTTTTTTAGTTAACATATTATCTTATATAATAATAATGTAATTTTGAAACATAAATTTAAATTAAATTATAAATAAAAATATTAAAAATTAAATAATTATTAAAAACCTTATATAATTTGTTTATAATGATAAAAAGTAACCGAATAAATAAAATATAATTTTGTATAGTTTTTTAATAGTTTATAAAAAAATGTAAAGAAAAAATAAAAAATTTATTTTTAGAAAATTATAGATAATTTTATTATTTTAATGAAATAATACGCATCAAACATTAGATAAGATTAAAATTTATAATGTTCTTATCATATTATGTTCTATATCCTATCCTATCTTAACCACTAAACTAGCCTATTCACTTCATTCTTGGATTTACAATTTGTCAACTTTTATACTTTTGCCTCCTCAAACATACATCAAGAATCAATTCCCTATATTATGTGTGATAAGATTCTTTCCCTTGATCACCTTGTTATTCTTACAAATTCTTTTTTTAGCAATTCTTACCAAAAAAGAAATTGCAACCTTGAACTCCTACTCCTATGACTAATTTGATGTTCCTGCCACTTCTTTAAACAAGTGTTTATAATCCTAAAACCATAAAAATGAAAAATAGACTATCCTTCCTCATTTAATTCTTGAAGTTTATACTATCAAACTTTTGTGAAAATTAAACTATAATAAAAAGATAATCAAATTATTCCTATTTTTAAACATTTTGAAAGTATACGTAACTTTCATTTTGATATACATAAACAAATGAGACAATAAATAATTTATGTTGATATTGAAATATAATCTATGTTAAAATATTTTGTAATCCAACAATGATTATAAATTATTGAGTGATGTAAGAATAAGAATAATCTCAAATAAAAGTATATCTATTATGAATTTAATAGTTTAATTTTTATGCATGATCAACTTAAACTATCAAAAAATAATTATTATTATTTGTTTGAGTTTTAAGATAATTATTTTAGAAATAAAAAAATCATTATATATTATGATTTGTGATTAGATATTTAAATGATAATATAAAAACTTCTTATATTATTAGATTATGTACTTTTAGTTTAAATTAAATTATTTTGTAATTTTAACTAATTTTAAATTAACAGTAAAATATATTTTATTTTTTATTTTACACACTTATTAACTTTTAAAATAATAAAATTCACTTAGTTCAATTATTATTTCTTTTCCTTTCCCTTTCCACGGTACCAGCGTGATATTTTATTCCGGCTCGTGTTTGGCGTGGTGATGCCGATAGCAGGACCCAATATTACCCAATAATTTTAGTGTAAAATAGACATCTCATTTCAATTGTCTTTCAATCAATTTTCTTCACCCAACTCTCTGATTGGTTGATCCATATTTCCATAGAATCCGGTGACGCTTGATTATAAAAGACGTTTCAATGCCCCAGCCAACTTGTTTAAACTTTAAAGCACGAGGCTATTTAAAGCAATTTTGTTTTAAAATTTAAAAGTAACCTATTAGGAATTGCATTTATCATTTAAATTAATTACAAAAGTATATAATTTTAATTTTGTGTAAAATTCAAAAATTATATCTCCTTGATTCTTTATCATAGAAACAAAGTTATTTCAAGAATTTTTTTCCTACTATCGACCCACGTTTTGAATTGTGTTCATAAACACAAGATTTCAGAAATCATAAAAAAAAAAAAAAGATTTCAGGATTTTTACTAATGTTTGTTGTAATGAATGATACATAGGAAGGAACGTAAATATTGTTTTTGTTTAACATGTGTTTTAAATTTAATGTTAATATGATATATAAAAAATTAATGTTAATATATACTTGTCTTGCATTCTTTTGTCAACCCGGGCAAGTAATCAGATTAATCTATTTCCTAATCATGTGGAACTTTTGGAATAAATTAATAAAAAACGTATAGAAATAATCAATCAACAAACTTAAAAAAAATCAATTACCACCTTGCAATTGTAGGTAAAAGATGCAAGATATTTCTTCATCTTAATTATTTTTCAATCATTAATTCAACGTAAATATTAATAATACCTTTAACTTAAGTTAATTGAATTTGATAATAGATGAATTCAATTATAAATAGGAAGAAGTTGAAAAAAAATATATATGTGAATTGTGATGATTTTTTTAAGGAAGGTAATTTTTAAAATTGTAAGAAGAAATTAATGGTGTTTATTTAAAAAAGGTTTTAAAAGACATGACCACCCATATAAATAAATCTTCTTGATACAAGAATCATCCAACTTAAAAGAGGGATTGTGTACTCCAAGTTGAATTAAGATGCCATATAATCAAGTAAAAGAAATATAAGAGGGTTTCCTGTGAGTGAGAAAGTGTTTATCATTCTTTTTAACTTTTGAGTGGGATACTTGTTTATTGGGTGATAGGGATGTTCATCAACCGATCCAAATCGATTCAAACCGCGGTGACCGAACCGAAAAATTGATAACCGAAATAACCAAAAATCGAAAACCGAAAATTTTCACCGGATTGGATCGATTTTCGGATTAGCTGGTAAAAACCGATCCAATCCAAACCGATCCAATTACCTACTTAGACTTTTTAGTTTTACATTTAAGTTATGAGTTCAATTTGAAAATTAGAAAATTGTGTTTGTTTTTGTCCAATGAACATGTTTGCAATAAGGTTTCATTACTCTTTATTTTGTTCAATGAACGTGTTTGTCCAATGAAAATTAGAAAATGATGTTTGCTTTTATCCAATGAATGTGTTTGTTTATACTAGATACTCCTTATTTTGATAAAAATAAGTCTCTAAATTTTATTTTTAGACATTTTAAAAAACCGAAAGTCGATCCAATTCAAATCGAAAAAAATTGGATTGGATTGGATCGGATTTGAAAAAAAATCAAACCGAATGGATGATCAAATGACCAAATCGAAGGGATTGGATCAGATGATTTTTTACTTCAAAACCGATCCAATTCAGACCGCGAACACCCCTATAGGGTGACACTAATTTGGGAGAGTTTTTTAAGTTTGAAAAAAAAATTGTAATCTTATTTATTTTTTTAATACCACGGTAATTAGGATTTTTAGACTTATCAGTAATATGTCAAGATATTTTCACAAACTTCGATCCTTTGAATCGATTATAAGACTAAATTCTAAGTCAAAATTTAGTCACACTTAAAACTTTTTATCCCTCCCCAAAAATGTATTCTTATTTGAAATAGTGAAACATTATTGAGTCGATTTCATGTTATTTAACAAGTGTCAAATTATATTATATGTGTTTAATAATCATGCATTAATAGTATAAAATAATTATTATTCAATCACAAATAATTAGTGATATGATTTTTTAAATAATTATATGATAAAAGTCAATAAACTTATCATGATTAAGGATGAGATTTGAAGATTTTAATTAAAGGATAAATTGTTGAAAATGTTAATTCCAAATTTTCAAAAATTAATTAAGATGAATATTATTGCAATATAATAAATTGATAAATGAAATATAGTAATCGTTAGTGTGTATTATTTTTTTTTTTTGATAGGCAATTATTAGTATGGGTACGACGATAATTTCTAAAAAAGATGACTCTTGGAATGGTAAGAAGCATGAATTAGTATTTATTCAACAAGTCTTTATAAGTCTATCACTACTGTAAATAAAAGTTCTTGATACGAGAAAAATCAACTTAAAAAGGTGATAATGTAAATAAAAATTCTTGATATTAGAAAAATCAACTAACTAGGTGATCATCTATCCGAATAATAGAAGTTATGTGACTTCAAAAGATGTGAGAAAATCTCTTGTGAATGAGATTGGGTATATCATTTTTGTAACTTCTAAATAGAAAGGTCAGATTTATTAAATGATACACGTTGCAAAGTAAAAAAAATCAAGCTTGTTCAAAAAAACTTATAATCTTAATTAAAATAGTAAAATATTTGTTAAGATAGGTTAAGAGGTTTTTTTTTTTTTTTTTTTCAAACAATTTTAAACCCGTGACATACTGTATCAGATGCAGCACAATTTTTAGCACTAGTTGACAGATGCCGCAAATAAAAAATCGTCACAACCTAAAAAAAATAAAAATAAAAAGACTACCTAATCATAGTCTTTCAATGATACTTGTGGAATATCCGATAAATTTTTTTAATAAAAATATACAGTACATAATCTTAGGACTACCACTAACGAGAACAACTTCTTTTGTTTTCTTAGCAACAAAACAAGTGAAATATTTTGCAAGTTTTCTGATAGAATAAGGGTAGAAAACTGTGTGTCAAATTTCAATGCCAATCAAACTTTTACTTGCAAAAGGAAAGAATATAACACAACAAAAATGGAAAAGAATACGCAGATTTGACAAAACACACTTTTTTTTCTCCTTTTGTTTTGAGTAAAATTATCCCTTCTTTGGCTTTCCACACTGGAGACGGATTCAGATCAGATGATGAGCTTAGCTTCTTCAATCATTCTTGAATTAAAATCGGCAACACTGATTTCTCAAGTATACAGACACCACAATACCCAGCCCAAACTCTCATAATCGAAGTCTGCTAGAAGAAGCTTTTCCATATAGGTTGGCATAAACAATCCTTGTTCTTAACACCAGAACCGTGCATAGGCCTGCTCCAACAACGCATAATCCTGCCATGATCATGGAAGTTAGGAAAAAGCATACGGAACCTTCACACTTTAGAGGCTCACTAGCATTCAGCACTCGCAAAATTGTATTTTGGCGATGTTGTTTCTCTGCTTCAGCATCATAGATGGTGCTGGCAATGAGACTAGAGAAAACCAGTGTTCCTGCAGGGTTTGCTATAGTAATGAAATTGTACAAAGCACCAAAGTTTCTCAAACCAAACAACTCTGAGGCGGTAGCTGGAACAATTGCCCAATGAGCTCCATAACCAAGTCCAACTAGTAAAGTGCCAACATACATTGACCCTGGCCATCCCATACCAAGGAAAACATGCCCAAGAGTCATAATGAGTTGAAATACAGCCAATGCAATTGGCCTTGGATATGCATGATCCCTGCTCAAGAAAAAAACACAACGAAATTTGAAATCAAATAAGTAGTTATGTTAGGAACCTAAATATTTATAGCAGGTTTGTCATGTATGGTAAGATTATTGACTTTTGTAATAATTGCTATAAAAATTGATTGACCGTGCAAAAAGCATAATAAGCTGAATTAAACATGCAATCAATGTATAAACTGTTTTTTTTTTTACCTCACAACAAGCTCAGATATGTAACCTCCTCCGACCCGGCCGAGAAAGTTCCAAATACTGATCATGGAGACAAATATATGTGCATTGTCGTATCCTAGAGACTGGCTCATCTGACCCAGATTGTCGATTACCGTCAACCCGGATCCAGAACCCATGATCATGGAAATGAAAAGAAGCCAAAAATCTGCTTTGATCAATGCTTGTGTCAAGGTGAAATCTTCCCCTCTGTGTGGTCCTCTCCTTCTCTTAACCCTCACTGCACCTTCTGCAGCTGCTTGGAGCAGTCTTTGTTGCAATTGCGCGATTCGTTTCTGCCTCTCTGACGCAGGGAGCATGTCCACTTCCTTAGGCTTCTCATCTTCCAACTCACTCAGTATCACTTCATCAGAATCCAGCTGAGATTTCCCTGCTTCTTTATTCTGTGGTGGTGGAAGAAGTGCCTCTTCCTCTGGATGCCTTTGCTCCGGGCCAAAAGTCAATGTAATGGGAATAACAATTGGGACCAGGAGGATCAACAAGAGAACCCCTGTGAATATTGAGATTACAGTTTCACTCACTTCAACCAAATCTTGGACAACCATGACTCCCAACAAATATGCAGCCAACAGGAGGCACACACCATAGATCAATGTGAAGCATTTTCCATCTGATGGCCTAACTTGTTTGTGACCCCCAACAGGCCTAACAATGAACATAAGACCTATTCCTACCAATGATGGACCAACAGCAACCATAAATATTAATGATGCTTGATTAGGGGCATGGAACAGTGCATATATCTGAGTCAAGATTGCACCACTCAACCCAGCAAAGCCCTTTAGAATTCCCACCACAGGACCCCGGCTTTTGGGGAAATTTTGTACACAAGACACCAGAGAAACTGTGTTGAAGTAGGTTTCACCATTTGTTCCAACAAAGATAAGAGCGCACATCTGCATGACAATAACCATTAATCATTTAACTTGGGCATCATGATCATTGGTCAATAAATATCACTAAAAGACATCTCTTAATGAAATAAAGGTACTTGTTGATTTTCTTATGATTATATTGTCATGAAATATACATTTTGAACATAACACATTAACAGGTGTGATGGACATAACACATCAAACAGATTTCAATAGTAGAGATAAGGGCATCTCCACAACTTGGTTCTCATCGTCCCTTCTTAATTGGGGTCACTGATACAGTCCAAACTCTCTATTAGTAGACACAACATTTCAAGCACAAGTGCGAAGACATACCAGGGAGTTTATAACACTTACACACCATACTCAATCAACTGAGTTAGATCCCCTTTGTTATCAAGTGTGATATATATGGTAAAAAAATCTAATAAGCAATGTTGCACAGTGACTATGTTGGGACACTTACTAAAGATTAATGCATATACATTTTCCCAAGAGCAAGCAGTATACCAAAGAACACTACAGAAGAGCCATAAAATAAAAAGGAACACAACAAAAGAAAAGGTAGTGTAGAATAAATATCCAAAAGGGAGGTCGGTTATGTAAGTTGTCTCTTTGTACTAATTGTTAGAAAATCTGAACAAGAGTTGGCATCACGTCACATGTTCGTTTCACATGGGAGACAGCTGACAGCCAAATTCAGCAGAGTTTCGTTTCATTAATTTAAAGTGTCCAGTGTCGTGCAAAACCTTGCAACAACAACAATGTTCTTGTGCCCTGTGGCAACGTGCCACATATTTCACACTTCCGTTTCACAATTTTTAAAAGCAGATGGTGACTCATCAATAATCATCATACTGGTAACAGTGATGTTCACTAATCAAATTAGAGAAAAAGAAGTACCCAAATGAAAATTGAGCACCGATATGGAGCTCTTCACCAACAGATTTTACTATCATGGATAAATAAAAAATAAAAAGATGAGAAAGGGGAAACTAAGGCAGAAAATGGAATATTCATTTAAAAGGAAGTGTCTGTAAAGTTCAAAGCTATTCGATTCTACCAACACATCCGTCATCTTACTTTACAACAAACAGTCCTTTATTCCGGACAGTCTTTTACTAAAAAGGTCGAATTTTAACGTATGGTTACCAAAATCAACCATATGTTAAAATTCACGTAGAACTTCAACTACACATAACCTTGAAGACAACCCCGTATTTAAAGTATGGTTACCAAAATCAACCATATTATAAAATTCAACCTTTTATATCATATGATCCATGTAATCGACTTTGCAAGTAAGATAGAACTTTGTTGTTATTGTTGAAGTTGATTCCGGTGAACAGGAAACCCAGGATCAACCGAATCAAAAAAAGAAATGGTAGAAGAAACTGGAACAGAACAAAGAAAAAAAAAAACTCAATTGAACTTTTAAAGTCAGAAAAGAAGAAAAGGAAGAAAAAAAGTAAACTTTTCAAGTTCATAGCTCATGGTAAATTAAACCCAGAAAAAAAAAAAAAAACTTAAAAGCTTGCAAAAGACATGTTAATCTGATTTGAGGGATCAAACAAAAAACCAAGAGAGAGACAAGATGTTAAGATTGACAGCAACAGCACCTCCCAAACAAAGAGAGTTAAACCACCCCAAATCAGTGAAACCACCAAGCCTGATCAGCACCATCCCAAAATGATAAATAAGTAAATCCAATCCAACATGTTTGATGTTGGTCCAAAAGGGGTGAGTGAGGTTTGCCGACTGAAGAGAGACGGAGATTACGCGGAGAGAGATTAGTCAACAAACAAGTGAATCCAAAGAAGGGAGAAGAGAGAGGCACTCACAGCCCAGAGAGGCAAAACGGGGACTCGAGAAGTGACAACAAGCCAGACCCAGCCGTATCCCACGAGGTTCAAAGCAGCGCCGACGAGAAGCGCGGCCCAGATGGGCAAAATCTCGCAGAGCAGGCCCGTCATGAAGCCCACGGCGTCGCCAAGGTCCTTGGCGACGCCGAGCATGGCGAGCTGCTTCTGGTTGTAGCCCAGAGAGCTCTTTATGACGGGCGAAATGCTCCCGAACAAGTACCCGATGCCCGCCCACGACTGCAGCCACATTGCGGCCACGAAAACCAGCCAGCGGCTCTTGTAGAACGACGAGAGCTTCTCCTGTAACACCCCCATGATGATGATGATGATGTTGATGATGATGATGATGACGGTTCAATCATTCACCGAAGAAGACAAAAGAGCGTTGCTTGTGTTTGTGTTTGATCGGTGCGAAGAGGAGGAGGATCCTGATATGGTGCAAGAGGCATAGATAAAGCGGAGGAGAGAGAAAAGAAGGATGCAGAGAGCGACGAAATTGGAATGGTGGACCAATACGGTGAGCTGGCATGGCTTTTTTATTCTCCTCTGTTACTACTACTACAACCACATCTGTTTCATTTCTCTACCCGCCCTATATATATTTCTTCTTTTTTTAGAGGAATTAATATTTCTTCTATTTCATCACTTTTACGAGTTTTTTTATCCAAATAATACAATCAAAATATTATTTACATTAAGGTGAGAAATTGATTTTTCCCAAATCAATTTCTCACTTTCTTGCTTTTTTTCTTAGTTAAGAAATCAGTACAAATAAATTAATTATTTATCTAAATACTACATCCAAAATATTATTTATATGAATGTGATTTCTCACCTTTTACTTTTTCTTCTTAATTAAGAAATTAATTTCAGGAATCAATTTCTTAATTACTTTTTTGTAATTTTTTTGTTTTTAAATTATAATATTATTTTGCATATGTTGTTGTTAATTTTTTTTATATTTTATGTTTTATTATATTTTGAAGAGTTGAAATCATTTGTATTTTCATTTTATTTGATTATTAAAATACATAATTAATCAAAAATTTAATTAAAATTTAAAATATATATTTAACCAACAAGTTGAATTGAACTAAAACTAGAAATAATAGAATAAAATATATATAAATTTGAAATGTTTGATGGGCCGAACCCTAGTAGATTAAATGCATTTTGGATTAAGAATTGTGTGTCGCTTCGATCAAACTCAAGAACAACATAAAAATTTGCCTTTCTGTGCGTGTCTTCCATAGTTTTGTTTAATACTTGTGTATAAACTTGGCTACATATAATCATTATTGCTACTTATCTCCTTCTTTAGTTGAACAATGTATTACACCTTGTATAGGTTCATTTTACCGGCACATATTGGTAGATTTCGTGTTTTCTTGAGTACAAAATTAATTGACTCAATAAGATTGGTGTTCATGTGTTCTCATTGTCAATCACTATCCCATGCAAGAGTCTACTTTTCTCACAGAATCTCCCTAAGTCAATTAATTGTTAGTTCAACTTATGCTTCCTCACTCAGAGTGTTATAATAGTGATTGAATTGAGACTTCGTCCTTTTATATGTTATAAACATATAGTTTCAATTATTATTTATAATACAAAATTAAGTAATATTTACTATGAAGAGAAAAAAGTTTGGCCCTCCCATATAATGATAATTAGTTTTTTTTTATGTCATTTTTCTTGAATCTTCTCATGTCATTTTGTCTAATGTGTCAAATGTAAAACAAATATATAGAATACTATGTCATCCATAAATCATCTTGTGGGAAGACATGTCTTTTTAAATTTTTGAAAAAGAAGATTCATGCTTCTGTTATTTGATTATTAAATTACATAATTAATCAATAATTTAATTGAAATTAAAAATATTTAATCAATAAGTTAAACTAAACTAAATATTTAAATTATAAAATAAATATAAAATTTCAAACAATAGGAAAATATTTAAATTAAAAATAAAAAATAAACAAAAGAACACAATATTTATTTATGTATTTGTTTTTACGTTATCAAATACTGAATGTGGATCAAAGCTATACATAGTAAATTCTACGTTTTTTCATAATGTAGCGTGAAAATATCGATCGTACATTCGTTTCTCAAGTTGTTCTATTTTTTCTGATTTTCTCAAGTTGTTCTAAACATATTGTTTGTATTTTAATTTTTTTTGGATTATTTCAAATTTAAATATTTTGTTCTATTGATTTGCAATTTTATATTTATTTTATAATTTAAAATTTTAGTTTAATTTTAAATATATTATTGATTAATTATATATTTTAATAATCAAATTAAATTAAAATACAAAGAATTTCACCTCTTCAAAATATAATAAAACATAAAATATGCAAAAAAATTAACAACATTTACAAAATAAAATTATTTTCAGTTTAAATAAAACATAAATATATATAATTAATAACACTAAAAAATAAAATATAATTTTTTTTAAAAATAAATTAAAAAATGGATTCCCAAATAATTAATTTCTTAACTTAGTTTTTAAAAAAAACAATGAACGTTTAGAAATCAATTATTCGTATAGAAAATAAAAAATGAACTTAAGAAATAGAAAATAAAAAATATACTTAAGAAATTGATTTTTGGAAAATCAAAATTAAGTAAAAAAAATAAAAAGTGAGGAAACAATGTGAAGATAATATTTCTCACTTTTAAATGTGAATTTTATATAAAAAAAACAAGCACCATTAATTTATATATTATAAATAGTAACAAAGAGTGTAGTAATACAATGTTTTAGACAACGTTTACTTATTGTCATTTTCAAATTATACCTAGGTAGAACTACTGCATATGTTTTTGACTAAGCAAGATAGAAGTAATATTATCTCTATCCATTTATACATCTCACCATTTTTGGGCTTGAATCCCCACTAATCCATCAGTTAGCAACAATTAATTAGACCTCAGATGAGAAATTATAACTTATAAGGTTGACATACTGATTAGAAAGAGAGTTTAATGATTGAGGAGAGAAGGGAGACAAACGGAGTTCCAATCCCCTACACTAACATTTTAACATAACTAACAGCTAATATTGACTCATAAAAAAAATTAGACCAAATATAAAACAGTAAAACAAGACTAATAGAATCCAATGACTAAAACCCGTGATGGTTTTGCACTTTTATTTCATGTAAAACCATTGTTCAATAAGAGATCATACAATTTGACGGTTAAGATTGATGGCATAACCAATATGATTTAGATTTCACTCCTACTTATGGTAAAATACCATAATTTCGACCATAATGAACAACTTCCTATTCCAATCTTCCTTAATGTTGCTCAAAATGGGAAAAAGAATATAGTCCTGTCATTTATAGTTCTTTGGCCTCAAGCCAGGTGGTCTCCTTACAGCCACTTTAAGTGAGTTCAAGTCTTCAAGAATATATATTAGATATTTCAAACACATGTAGTGCAGAACTTCATGTAGAAAGGATGGTTTTCCACAAATCCTTGTCAAGTTTTAACGACTAAGAAGCTATCAGTGACATTAATTGTTGTTCCACTTCTTCCCAGTTCTTAACTCTGGTCACCAGTGGATGCTGATCAACAGACTCGTTCTTGCACCAAGGATATGAGTTTTCATAATCAAAAAGTAAGACTCTAATTCCAACATTAGCACACTCTATGGCATACCGTGGGTTATCATCAAATAAGAACCTTGGCTTTTAAAGACCTGTCAATGGCAGTACACCAGGAATCTATCACTAATTAAACATTTGAAACAGCAATCTTCTTTAAGTGAGGAAAAGAGAGTTGGAATTCTCCTCTGTTTATGTGGTTAATACTGAGAAAGAAAGTAGAAAATATGAAGTACATTAAAGAGCATCGTGGGACTTACCTACAAATTTCTGACTTTGATCTTGACACACCATCAAGAGCAAAGTGGTTACCAAAGTGAATCTCACGAAACAGTCCTGGATAATTCTTTTCTAGCCACTCTATTGTGTGGTCCTTAATTGCATTCTGCCGTGATCTGATCATACAATAATACCTCCAGTTAGTCAATGCTGACAAGATTCTTTTACAGTTTGAAGAAAGTTCAACACCAAAAGCATACGTTACAACTGATAGGCTAACTGATAGGCTACAAAATCTTGATAACTTCTGAAGAGCCGTCTGAGCACCTGGAAGAGGGTGGATCCCTGACTTGAAATATGGTGTCTTAAAAAACTCATGAACACGGATATCAGCTGCAGAACAATATATAAGGGTTTGGTGAAAATCAAAAAAGAAGGAAATAATTTATATCCAACAAATTCCATAAGTTAATGAATAGTAAAACCATTCACAAAAATGTGATATGAAAATCTGACAGATACAGTTGCCTTCATCACGTGAACAATTCCATATCTGCAACAGAAATGAAGGGTGCATCAGACTACACATACAAACATGCACAAATTCACAACAATACAATGAGGGCTAAATGGGCTGTAACAAGTGTCGATTATCTTTTTATCAATGAAATTTTATTTAAAATAGCACCAGTAGTGCACAAGCCAAATACACCTGATGCTGAACTCAGAGAATTTCCAAAGCAGACAAATAATACCTTGCAGAACTCATACACGTGATATTCAGAAACTGAATAATTTGATGAATATCGATCTGCAATGAACTTGTTGAGAGCTGACACAAAGTTTCCTAATAATGTTTATGAGGGGAAAAACATCAAAGAAAAACAAAAGTGGATAATCCAAAAATTAAAATTAGTATGTCATTCTACAATGGATTCAATTGTCAAGAAAGAAACATTACTAATTTTAGGCAAGACATTTCACTGCAAACTAGTGGATTATTTATTACTTATACAAACCTGGAGTTGACCATTATTAAATAAAATAAAGTTATGATTTTATTCAGACATATTTTTACCATGCTCTGAGCCACGCAAAAATATTGAAGCAATCATCACACAACATGGGGGAGAAGGGGGGGTCAATGTATCAATGGCAAAAGAATCTTCTTTCCTTGTATTCTATTTTAGAAATCTATAGTCACTACACAATTTCTAAGAATTTCCAACAACTTCATGAGTTCCTATTAAATAAACGGAATTCCAAAAGGGGATCTCAGCCGCATTCTGAAAAGTATTCCAAAGAAGAATGCGTCAACCCAGATATTGACCAGGTAAGATTCAAGCAAATACACATCCAACATGCATGAAGCTTATATAATGAAGTGAGATATAATCTGTCCGTTTCATGGACCCAGAGGGGGACTTTGACTTAGTTTCTTAAATCTTCAATTGTATGTATTAAACATGTCAATAATCACCTTTGATGGAGAGGAGATTATAAAAGGGACATGCTCACTTTTCCTAGTCCCCAAGCTTGCTTTGACAGTTCATATACATCATCTAAGTGAGAAAAGAGAGAGCTTGTATTTACCAACTAAACTAGTGTGAAACTCTTGTTGTGTATTTCTGCAATTATTCTCTTATTCTGACATTGTATGCTTTCTAGTATACGTAAAGATGAATAATATACTTAATTGTTTAATATTGTTGCCCATGGTTTATTGCAATAATATGATTCTGGAAATTATTTAATGTCTAGTGGTCTATATGATTTAATTAATTATGAAATAACCACAGCTTTTTTAATTATTTAAATTATATATTAAGAGCTTCTAGATCACACAAAGCATATGACATTAAATTGTAATTGATTATGTGTAACATAATGAGTTTTATCCCACAGGAATTTTTATTATGTTTTGTATAATCAATTAGGATAAAATATCAAACTATATTCTTAATTTACCCACAGGGATTAGGAAATATAATTTGATAGTTTTATTATAAAGTTATGTATGAATCTAATTGAGTTAAAATTTTAGTCCACAGGTAAATTTTATGTTAGTAGATTCATAATATTTTTAAACATGATTTACATTGGTAGAACATGGTATAATTTTTCTAGTCTCAAAATTTAATTATAAGCATGTATTTCTAATATTTTGCAGTCATACAGCCTGTTAATTTTACTGATGTTCTTGAATTAAGTGGTAATAACTACAAGGTTTGGAAGGAGAGGATTCTTCTTCATTTAGGTTGGATGGATATAGATTATGCTATAAGAAAGGATGAACCACCGCCAATCACTGAATATAGTGAACCATATGATGTTGACCTTTATGTAAAATGGGAGCGATCCAATCGCTTATGTGTCATGTTTATTAAGACAAAATTATCTGGTGGCATTCGGGGTTCAATTGAACAACATTCTAATGTCAAAATACTTATGAAAGCCATCGATGAACAATTTGAATCATCGGAAAAGGCATTGGCGAGCACCCTTATCATGAGATTCTCATCCATGAGGCTCAGTACTGTGAAAGGTGTGCGTGAGCACATAATGGAAATAAGAGACATAGCGGCTCAATTGAAAACTCTTGCGGTAGACATATCAGAATCCTTTCTAGTGCAATATATCTTGAACACCCTCCCAATGCAATATGGTCCTTTCAAAATATCTTATAACACACATAAAGATAAATGGTCCATTAATGAACTGTTGACCATGTGTGTCCAAGAAGAAGGGAGATTGCAAATGGAAAAGGGAGAAAGTTCCTTGATGACAACTGATATGAATGGACATAAGCAAGCCAAGAAAAAGTGGAAAGGTA
>PYAF01002535.1:816099-833231 GCA_007407185.1 Glycine tomentella
CAGAAGGTCAGTGGGAGCAAGTTTTGTTTCCTTATTCTATATGTGGATGATATTCTACTTGCAGCCAATGATAAGCGTTTGCTATATGAGGTGAAACAATTCCTCTCTAAAAACTTTGATATGAAGGATATGGGTGATGCCTCTTTTGTTATTGGCATCAAGATATATAGAGACAGACTTCAAGGTATTCTTGGTTTGTATCAAGAGACCTATATTAACAAAGTTTTGGACAGATTTCGAATGAAAGATTGTTCGCCGAGTGTAGCTCCTATTGTAAAGGGTGACAAGTTTGACTTAGATCAGTGTCCGAAGAATAATCTTGAACGGGAAAAAATGAAGAACATTCCATACGCTTCAGCTGTTGGAAGCCTTATGTATGCTCATGTTTGCACAAGACCTGACATTGCATTTGTTGTTGGGATGTTAGGAAGATATCAGAGTAATCTAGGTTTGAACCACTGGAAAGCTGCAAAGAAAGTTATGAGGTACCTTCAAGGAACGAAGGACTACATGCTTATGTTTAAACAAACTGATAATTTGGAAGTAATTGACTACTCTGATTCAGACTACGCTGGCTGCATTGATTCGAGAAAGTCAACTTCATGATATATCTTTATGCTAGCTGGTGGAGCTGTATCTTGGAGAAGTGCGAAGCAGTCCTTGACTGCTACTTCCACTATGCAAGCTGAGTTCGTATCTTGTTTTGAGGCTACCTCACATGGTGTATGGTTGAGAAGTTTCATTTCTGGGCTTAAAGTTATGGATTCGATTTCTAGGCCATTGAGAATATATTGTGATAATTCAGCTGCTGTTTTTATAGCTAATAATAACAAAAGTGGTAGTCGAAGTAAACACATCGACATTAAGTATTTGGCCATAAGAGAACGTGTGAAAAATAAAGCAGTGGTTATTGAGCATATTAGCACTGAATTGATGATCGCTGATCCTTTAACTAAGGGCATGCCACCATTGAAATTTAAGGATCATGTAGTTAGAATGAGACTTGGATCCCTCATGTAATTTTTCGTTGTAAGAACGATATTATTTTGAAACTCAGTTCATGATATTTTCTCATTTCAGTTTATGCGCATATTTATTTTGAGAAATATTAATAAAGTTTGGACCAAGAATAAATATTGTATTTATTCATTAAGTTATATGGGCTTGAGAAACATAATGCATTGTAATGCATGCTTGATAATACTCAATTTTAAGAGGACTTATCACCATTATTCATGTATTTTGTTTCTTACTATAGCATACGTTGCAGCATGTGAACCAAGTGGGAGAATGTTAAATTTCTCTTCCGTTACAAGCTGAAACCAAGGAAGAGGAATGATTGTGGTTCACATTGATACCAATTGATTGCAATTGAATTCAGCCCACTAACTTAGCAACGTTTCAGAAAACTGCCCACTAATTAAACATGTCAATAATCACCTTTGATGGAGAGGAGATTATAAAAGGGACATGCTCACGTTTCCTGGTCCCCAAGCTTGCTTTGACAGTTCACATACACAATCTAAGTGAGAAAAGAGAGAGCTTGGAAGTACCAAGAAACACATAAGACTTGTAGCAGTGAAAGATATTGCAATGGCGGGAGGTATTCCTATAATCCTATTTATTCCGCATTTGATCTAATTGCTGTTATGGTTTATGTTAAGCATGATTAGATCGTTTATGTTTCAAATTTCTAACATAAGTTTGAAACAGATTAAAAAAAAAAGAAGGGAAAATACATCAATTAAAAAATTCTCTTTGTTTGGAGCACCATAATCAAGATTCTGCACGAGGTCTACAGAATTCATATAATCTATTAAGTTAAATGACAAAATATAAAGAACTCTGAAGGAACACAATAATAGAATAAAAAGAGTGGCACATGCATAAGCATTTGCATACATACCCTCATCAACATCAACAGCAACCACAAGTTTCTGGGACAATCGATGATCATTGAGACAAGGAGACTTGGCAGGACATCCATTTATAGATCCATTATCAACCTTAACCAAAGTAGCATCACTCTCATCATTCCTAACAGAATTCCTTTGCTCCAAATCAGCCAAATCAGCCAACATCGGCTGGCGGCAATTCGATGCAAAGCCACGGGACCTTGTCTTTGCCCTCACAAAGATCTCATCGCCATTAGTACCACTGTAGCTACCACTAGTGTCAAGGCTACAACTTCTAGGACCAAAAGCAATGCTTCTGCTAACCCCAAAAACATTAGCATAAACAAGATTATGGAGAAATGGGAAAGACAGGTAGCTTCCACGATCAGAAGAAGCAAGAAAAGGATACTGAGAAAAGGCCTTGCTCAAGTGGGAACAAGGATCATAACCAACTAAATAAGCCATAATATTGTTGTTATGGTGAAGGTGCCGAGTTTGCTTATAGATTTGTATGAGTTTTTCTCAATGATTTCACAAAGTTTCTCACTCAAAACTTCTCATTTTTTTAGATTCCATGATATTCTTTTTATATAGAAATATAAATAAACATATTTATTTATTTTCAAATCTTCGTTTATGTTAGTCTTGATAATAACAAAATTATGGTTAAATTTTATTAGTTAAACTTTTTATCAAAACAAAAACAGATTTTATTTATAAAATTAAATATGACAAACTTTATCAACTTGAAGATAATTAATTTCTCACTTTCAATAATATTTTATATCATTTATATAAATAATTTTTAAATATATTATTTGGGTTAATAATTAATTAATTTATATTAATTGAATAAAAAACTCGTATTTCTCTTGTTTGAAATGTGTATATACATGTAAATATAAATTTGGATGAATATTTATTTTTTTCCTCAAAATTAATTTTAGAAGATATAAAAAATACAACAAATTATGTGGATAATTTAATTTTATTAATATAGTACTTTTTTTCTATAACACTCACCTATTATTTAAAATTTATTAAAAACTATAATTTTTTTAAAATATCACATTTTATTTAATGGATTTTTAAAATTTTATGAATCCTTTCCTACTCTCTTCAAAAACAATTATTTGCTCATAAAAACAAATGTAATGTTAACTCTTTCTATAATTTTTCTTTCCAAACTTTTCTAATACTAAAAGATATTCATTGTGCCTTAAAATTTTAATATAGTTAACTTTTCAAGTAGAAACTGGGTGGATAATTTCCAAAGGCACGTTGGTGTTTATTCAAAAAAATGAGTTGCAGAAAATTGAGATAATAATTAGCAGGACTGGAGATTAAAAATTGAGTCAGCTATTAGAAGAATAAGACCAATTATTCATTCATTTGGTCATGTATGAGATTGAAAATCTACTCATTAGTGAGAATGTAAACAATTACAAAGAAAATGAATAAATAAAAAAATTGGTGGCAACTTGTGAAACTCTGCATAACACAAATGAAAAAAAAAAAAAACTAAACACAAAGCAAGAACATGACAGTGAAAATGAAGCTTGAGACCAGCATGACCATTGAATGTAGTTTCCTTTTTGGAGCAACCAAAGAAGGTGTGGACTTCTTTTCATGCTTCCCAAGATCAATCATGATCTCAAATTTTCAAGAGCTTTGAAGTGGTGAAGGGTTTGTGTTAGTGATGACAGAGAGACCATTGAAATTCCATGCATCTTTTTGCTGATTCATGGTCTGAAAGTACATGTTGAATGCATATGAAGCATTTCCTCTTGTGTCTAATCCACTGCTAGAAAACCCAGGAGAGAGGCTTGTGCAATCAACATATGTGCATGCTTTGCTCATGCTCTCAGCCAAAGTATTAGGGTTAACATTTGCTTGAGTTGACATCACACACCATTGCTTTGGCAAATACCTCACCCTTTTTGCACCAACTAGTTGCTTTCCATCACCCAAATTCAAAGGGTATTTTATGGATCCATCAAAGTTGAAGACACCCCAATGCCTCTCAAAAGGGCCAGGCTCAATGCTCTTGGCATTCTCGTCTATGAATCCAAACAAGTAGATATCCGGTGGGGAAGGTCTTTTGGAGCTTCATTGTCTTTTCACTATTCTATTAATTAGGCCTTGGTTGAACCTTTGAGCATTTTTTATGTTGGCATTGGCTGTTCCATCTGTTGGCCATCCAACCTCTCCAATGATGACATGCGTTTGGCTAAAACCATTCTTCTCAAGGGCTGTGATGAGAGTATCATAGTTTGCATCAAACACATTGGTGTAGGTTATGGAGCCATCAACAACAGGAGCAACTGTTTCATCAAAGAAGACAAACTCTTTTGGGAAGTGGGGATCAACATCAAGGCTGAGGAATGGATAGATGCTGAAGGTTAGAGGGCCACCATTTTGGGTTAGGAACTTTATTATTGAGATCATTTGGTCTTGAATGTTTGGCCTAAAGTTTCCACCTGATGGAAGACCACTGTCACTTTGGTAGACACCAACATTTAGAGGGGGTTGTCACCTTCACTTGCCTGCCTAATCCTACTTTTATAAGGGCTGCTTGGATGTTTTGGATGGCTGGAAAGGTTGAATTCACAAACCGGCCACTGTATGTTTTGAGACCCCTCAACAACATACCTAACAATTTTGCAAACACTAGTTAAAAGTGCAATTTATTTACAACACAAATAGATTTTACCCTTTTAAAATGGAACAAATAGGTTAAGTACTATGCTAGTATAAAATAGTTTTATAGCTTTATCCAATCATAATTCAGAATAGTGTAGTACTATTATATTAATTACCTTATATCAACCCCATTTTTGGATATGTAAGAGGACAAGTTTTGGTTGACCCATTCAAGAGGAGCATCAACATTGGAAGCACGGGTTGCTAAGAGGTCATTTGGTATGCCAACCTTGTGTTCAAAATTTTCTTGGACTAATCACAATAACACATCATCAGAGATAAATATGTGGATAAGCTTGTCATGCAAAACCCATAATCCTAATGAGTTTGTTTTGTTAGAGGTCACACTTGCCCTAGTTCCTAACTTAACACGTCGACTCACATTTAACAAAAAAAATTTGAAAAAGAATTAGGAAATTAAATTTTAAAATGTAAAATTTGATCCATTTTAAATCATTTTAAAAACTAATTGTAATTTGTCTAAAAAAAAAGTATTTGTTCAAAATGATAATATATTTTGCATCTTAAGCTTTCTAAAAAACATTTTTTTACATCATTATTGCTTAATCTATAGTTATATTAAATCAAAATATTATATTACCTAACAACCATAGATTCATATAAAAATAGTTAAATTTTATATTTTTTATATTTTGTTTACATCCCTTATTTGTTAGTATAATATTTTAATATTAAAATATAAAAATAAAAAGCTTGCGGGCCTCCCAAATAAAACCGTTTAACCCAAACGGATTCAAAATACGAAGACTTATATATCATGCGGATTACATTTGACACGTGGGTCAAACATGTTTGTCCAACTCATGTATCGTAAACGATTAGTGTCCCCATATTTCTAACACTGGAAAAAAAACATATTTTTAAAAAAATTACACACACAAAAAGAATGACACACACGCACAAAAAAAAAAACAACGTGCACCTATCAACATTTTTTTTTAATTTTGATAGGTAACTTAAAAAGGTAGAAAATAAAAATAAATATATAATGGGAATTGGGGTTTTTCACTATGAACGGCTTTGATGGAGAGGGAGTTTCCTTTGCGGTTTAATTGGTCTGAGCGTTGGCGATGAGGTTGAAATCTTGCGCCCCAGCTGCATCCGAGGCCAAAAGCTAGAAACTTTATGTGTTTTTTTGTGGTAAACTTCTCTTTCCCTAAACTTGTGCTGTTGTGGGGTGATGATCGTTGACCCCAAATTATTCTTTGTTTGAGTCATTGGTGGTTTAATGCATTTTCTTTGATCGTCCTCTATTTGTATGGTTGAATTGTTGAATTCTCGAGCATTTTTCTCTTTAAAGAACCGAGCTTTTGTTTCTTTAGGTTGAGGAATAGGAGGGTTAGTGGTGTTAATTTTTTCCTACCCTACCGCTAAACCTGACAGCTGAATTGAATTTGTGTGAATCTTAATATTTGGTGTCATGTTTGTGAATTATGATATGTTGTAACATCTGAAACCTTAGCGAGGAAACCTTGTCTCCTATAATTGACTTGTTCTTCCTCGCGTGTTGAAGAGTACATGTTGCAAGCCTCTTTAAATTCAATCAAGTTTTGAACTTTAAAATTCCCATTCCACAAGTTACATGGGTTAGTGTCTCAGCCTTATGTCTTAATGGGAAGGATAAAGAGATTGGGGGAGCAACAATGGAAACATGAAAGTGTTTGTCAAACTTAGACAAGAACATTCTATTAGGAAACTTTTGTTTTTTTGCTGGAAGCAAGATATCCCCATAGCCAAAAGCCATGAGCCTAGCCCTTGAGACATAGAGATCACCGAAGTGGGTTTTGTCTCTCCCAACAAAGTTTTTTCCATACGCATGACCAGTGAATTGAATATTAGACTAAAAACAGCTCTAAATGTTGGGATTGAAAGTGTTGATAAGAGATAATAAAAAGCGTAGGGATTGATGAAAATGTGGGGTTGATGAGTGAACTTACAAGAGAAGATAAGATGAGGAACAAATGTATTCGGAAAAAAAGTTAGACTAACATTTATTGATGAGATGATGATGGTTTTGGTTATATGAGGATCAATAGAGTTGTAAATGAGAATCTGGGTTAAATGGATGACAACTGAATTAACAGAGGTAGAGGAAGACTGAATAAAGCGTTGCAAGAAACCATTCAAAAAGACCATGAGTTAAATGCTCTGTATTAGTTAGCTAACAATGAAGAATTCACTTCATAATAACATAAAACAAAAAGAACATGTTAGCTAAAAATTTGACAGTAAATAGTGAGTTAAACTTTTCTACCCTTTTCTGGTAACATCTAAGTTGTTGATTTCAGCCTTAATCATTTTTGTTTGCAAAAATTTTCCGTTGCTTTAGTTTGAAAAAAAATCCACTAGTTATACCACATTTTTCATATTCTGTTTAAGCTTTTCCTGCATAATTGTCTTTTTTTTAAAACTAGCCAATGTGTCTATCTTGCGTATTTACATATGGGAGGTACAAACATGGGTAGGAGAGGAGGACAAGTGGATCTAGTGGAAGGTCGAACACTTGACACCATTATTGCACCTGAATCTTAAAAAGACTGGAGTCAATTTCAATTCAATTACAAGTTCATTGGGTGCTCGCAGATATTTTATTTACCTATAAAGTTCCAGACAATTCATGGTAATACTATTAAATTCCTATTACAAGTTCATTTGGTGCTCATAGTTATTTTGTTTCCTCTTATTTGTGTAAAATTAATAAATTGACCCTGCAATCTTGACTCCTTTATTTTAAATATTTAATCCTTGGTTCACCCAAATGAAATTTGGCTAATTCTCTCTGTTTCCACAAATGTTGTTCTCTTATAAACGAACATAGTTTTAGGGGCTGTTTTCCTGTTGTAATTGAAGTTAATGGCAATATATTGTGTTTGTGCTGTTGTCTTTCTTGTCTAGTTTTTAATTTTTATTTTTTGTTTTTTTGCTGAAGGTCTAAGTTCTAATATTTGCAGCTATGGATAGACAAGAAAATTTGTTACCATTGTCCATGCCCAGCCAGCTGTTATCAATTGATGAGGAACTATGGCGAATGGCTGAAGAGAGGGCACAAGAGATACTATGGACAATTGAACCAAATGTATTATCTGAGGTGAACAGAAAAGATATTATTGATTATGTTCAAAGGCTGATTAGAGGTTACTATGGAGCAGAGGTTAGAATATTTTGATACAACCATCATATTTGTAAATTTTTATTGCTGGAGTTTGTTTTCTACATCTGGCCTTTTCTTCGTTTTGTTGCTTTCTTGCCCTCATAATTTAGTTGGGTGTTCTTGTAGCATTTGTTGCTTTAAATGATTTGTATATAAGTAGATCCATTTTGATGTATGTTATGATTTTTTTTTTTGTTTAGATTAGAAATGATTGGTGGAAATTTCTTATCCTTTTCCCTTTTTCCCTATCATACTTTCCTTTTAAGAATAGTTAGATTCAAATGTGATTTTAATATTTATTATGCTGTCTTAGCTTGGTTTTATAACCATGATGTTGGTTCTTGTATACTTCTACCATACCTTAGATGTGCAGATCGACACTTTCCCCTATCGACTCCATCTTTTTCCTCTTTTATTTAAAGATATCTAAAAAAACCTATAAAAATCATGCCATGGAAAACCAGGTTATCATTTGCAAGTATTACGATCATTTAATCCTACTTCTGCAGGTTGGCTTAAATTTTCCATGCTGTGTTTTGTTTCCTTTACACTGTGCACTTCCTCTCACCTTGACCACCAGAAAAGAGAACCTATTTTCCATTTCATATGTGATACTTCATAGAATCACAAGCCTAAAATTTACAGCCAGAATTAAAAAATATGTTCAACCTGTAATGTAGTCCCCCGCCCCCCATTTGATAAATTTCATTTCTCCATACCATGAGAAGACGTATAGTTTTAAAAACATTGAAATGTCTGAATTGAATGATATTGAGGTAAATTTTGTGAGTATTGATTGCTCTGGTGAACATTGTTGACTTCGAGAATTGGACGCTATTTCCAAAAGAACTTCAATTTCAAATCTACAGATTTTTTTTAAGCCTTGATTGTCAGTTTAAAATTTAAAAGTTGTTTTTTGCCAATAACGAGTTGATTTCATTATGTTTATACCATTATATTGGTGACCATAAATGAATGTTTTACCACTTTGTGGATCACCTACAGGTCTTGCCATTCGGTTCTGTTCCACTAAAAACCTATCTTCCTGATGGAGATATTGACTTGACAGCTCTCAGTCATGAAGATGCAGAGGAGGATTTGGCACAAGCAGTATGCAATGTACTTCAAAGTGGAGATGACCCTGAATACCAAGTAAAAGACATACAATATATACGTGCACAGGTTTAGAAACAAAATTTTCTATTTAAACTTCTATGGTTATCTTGCTGATTTTTTATATTCAAAGTCAATCCTTTTCTGTGTTTGACCTGATTAGAAAATAGTGTTAATGTTTTTTTTGTCAAAGGAAATCTCTCAACTTTATTAGACTCACTTTTTATGTTTGGGTGAGGAGTTGCAGGTCCGGCTTGTGAAATGTACTGTGAAAAACATAGCAGTTGACATCTCTTTCAATCAGATGGCTGGAATATGTACTCTACGCTTTTTGGAGCAGGTATTTGTATTAATTAATATTTACACCTAATTGATGTTATTTGATTTCTACATATACCATGTGCTTAAGATCTATAACCTTAAATCTCATTCTTGTGCTGTTTATGTATGCTTAAACTTGGGAGTTAAGTAGACCTTACCTGCAGTTAGTTTTAGTCGTGATTGTGAACATATGTAGTGTTAGAACTTAGAACTGTCACTTTTATATACATATTGCTTTGTTTATGTGTTTCATATGTCATATTGACATTTTGGACTCATTTTCCTGTTATGCTTTTGTATATCTGTTTTGCTTTCCCTTCTTTCTACTATTTGTACTATACAGTCCCTAGCTATGTCCCATAGAGTCAAAAACAGTGTGAATGATTACATAGGGAACACCATAAAAAAATTCTGTTTCTCCATTCAGTCAACTTGCTCTGTAGTAGCGTCAATGTCGAGTTAATTGTTTACTTAATCCCTTTCCATTCTCTTGCTCCATGCATTTTCTTGATAGCTCTCTCTCTCTCTGTCCCCATAATGTATCTGCATTTTGTTGAATTTTTTTTCAGAAACTTGTTGATCTCTATCCTTCTTACCCAATTCGAATTCGTAATTCCATTTTCTAATGAAATTCTATGATTACTTCATTTTTATTACAAATAGAAACTTTTCCCATATTTCTGATTAAATTCAATTTTTATTTTCATTTTATATTCAGGTTTTGCTAATTTTGTTAATTGGAAATATATTTTTAGGTTGACCAACTTGTTGGAAAGAACCATATTTTCAAACACAGTATTATCTTAATTAAAGCTTGGTGCTATTATGAGAGTCGACTTCTTGGTGGACACCATGGTTTGTTATCAACATATGCGGTAGAAATATTAGTCTTGTATATTATCAATCGTTTTCATTCATCAGTGCGTGGTCCTCTAGAGGTGAGTCACGTCTTCCATCAATAATATTATTTGCACCCTCTTGGCATTTTTATTTTAAATCTACTTGAAGAATCAAACCACTGAATCGCTACTACTAGCAGGTGCTATACATATTTTTGGACTACTATGGCTCATTTGATTGGGACCATAACTATGTTAGTATATGGGGTCCAAAACCCTTATCATCTCTTCCAGAAATTGCTGGTAAGTGTTGCAATGTGTAAGCAATTAGATCTATTTACAATCTACAGTCCTTGATATATCCCAATTTGCTTGTTGCAGAGACACCAGAATGTGATCAGGGTGAATTCTTGCTCCAAAATGAGTTTATCAGAAATTTCAGGAATATGTGCTCTTTTCCATCAAGGGCATCTGAGACTATGACCCATGAATTTCCTGTTAAGTTCATGAACATCTTGGATCCCCTAAGAAATGACAACAACCTAGGCCGTAGTGTAAACATAGGTAATTTTGCCCACTAAAGTTGGTAGATATTTTGCACTTATAACATGGTAACAAAAAAAAAGCATCAATGGGTTGTGGTGAATGTTTTGTTTCTTTGTACTTTATTTGCTTGAGCTTTCATTCTTCATAGTGATTAAAGGGTCTGCGAAATTCATGTTGATCCTAGTCTTACCACATGGAAAGATTTTATAGTTAAGATGTTTACCTATGGCTTAAGAACATGTACTATTTCAATACAACTCAGCATACTGGTGAAAAATGCATCAAGGCTTACTCAAATATCGTTTATGATATACTCCCACGATGACTTTAAAGTTTTATATATGGGGCTGAAATAATTAGAGATTGTGATATTTTATGACATTATTTCAAATTTGTAATGGTTATTTTTTAAAATGCGCAGTTCTCTTCCACTTATTTTCCTACCTTTTTACTTACCTGCAGCAAACTTACATCGTGTAAGATTTGCTCTTTCCTATGGTGCTAGAAGGCTTAAGCAAATCCTCACACTTCCAGGAGAAAACATGGGTGCAGCACTAGAGAAGTTTTTCTTCAGCACTTTGGACAGGAATGGGAAAGGAGAAAGGGCAGATGTTGACGTTCCGGTTTCTCCATTTGGTATTGGAAGATCTGAAGAGTCTGTCCTCCGTGGAGATTGTGAAAGTTTCTGTGGTGGCTTACAATATGTTCAGTTGTATCGTAATTATGCCATGCCAATAGCTGTACATTCCAGTTCTCCATCGTCACCTTCTCAGGATGATATCCTTGCACCATCAACGCAGCAAAACTGGAGTATGTTTTACCAAGGCGGTACTGATGTATATATCCCAGGACGGACACTCTATCATCCAACTTACAACCTTGAAGGAAGAGGGAAATCACGAGGAACAGGCACATACATACCTGAATTGGTATGTTGTCTTTCTTCTCAAACTTTATCTCTTTAGGCCTTGTTTCGATAAATTTTTTAAAAGCACTTATAAGAAAATAAGAGGGTAAAATGAATGGAGCTTCTCGCATAAGCTAAAATCAAATTATGTAGTTAACTTTTATAGAAGTTATTTTCATTTAATTTTTCCAAAAGCTAAGGTGGATTAGTTGATTATAGCTTATGGAGAATTTCAATGTATTTAACCTTATTTTCTTGTATAAGTGTTTGTGGAGAAATTTAGCTAAATAGGACCTTATATTGTGATAACACACTATATCATCCCCAAAATGGTTGAATCTTTCAGAATTATAATTCCTACTGGGATATGCACACAAAGCCATCCAGGCCAAGGAGATTTGCTTCTTCAAAGTACAATGCATTGCCCAAATCACCTTCGAAAAAGCAACAAGCAGAAGAGGTTCATTTTGTGACAGACATAAATGCTAATTCAGATTCAAGACTCTTTGAGTTCTCAAGTGAAGATTTCCCCCTTCTTCCATGCAATTGCAAGGCTATACTGCCAACACAAGCCCAAGAGTCTACTCCATTAGCAAAGTTTCATTCTGAGACAGACATGGGTGTTACTTCGCGGTTGCTTGAGTTCTCAAATGAAGATTTCTCCCTTCTTCCAAAGGTTTGTTCTGAGACACACATGGAGTGTAATTCGAGGTTGTTTGAGCTCTCAAAGAAAGATTTCCCCCTGCTTCAAAGCACTCACAAGATGCCGTCAGCATCTGCTGCTAAGTTCACTAAGCAAGCCAAGAGTTTCCCGTCCTCTAAAGAGTCTAAACTGAAAAATATTGAGTTTGGAACTTTCAAGAAATCACAATCATTGACAGAACCAAGTTTGTCAACAAAGGGTGAGAAAGAAGATTCTCGTGTTCCATTATCTCAAGAAACTGTGTTGGTAGCTCCGAAGGTGGCAGCGGAGAGGAAAGATGAATCTCCCAAGAGCAATTAGAAGATGAATTGACAGTGTTAACGTTAGATATTTTGTAGAATTTTGAAGGATATACATCAGCAGAGTTTCTAATGTGTGGTTTTGTTTCTGGTGGTCATGTTTTGATCAAATAACTTAAAAATAATAGTCTTCTTTTCCTTTTTTTTTTTTTTGCAGATGTAAATTTTGGAGAAAGAGAAACTAGATTTGGTTGCTAGAGATAGTCTCAAACTTCATAGGAACAAACAATTGGTAGGGGATGTTAACCGATTTTGTGCTGCCTTAGTGGGAATAGTTTACCATTACTCTACAAACAGAATGATATCTCCCTTCTAACATCTGAATAAACTTGTACATGAGTTCTGTTTAAGTTATATCTTCTGATCATTTGTGGGCCAGTTCTTATGTCTATATTTGGATTGACAATTAAGAATGGAACAAAAAAGATAAAATATAATGAGTTAGAAATGTATTAGAATAGAGCGAAATAAAAATATCATTATATAGGTTGGATATTTTGTAATGACTTCATTTTGGAAAAAGGAAATAATGGAATGAAGTTATAATACTTAATTGGCTAAATTAGTGGCTTTTGGATGACAAATATTATCCAGAAGAACTTCAAGGTTTCTTCCACCCAGCTTTTGTATCAATCATGTCCAAGTGACGGTAACTCGGTAAGAGTTAAATAGTCTTTCCAAGTTCTAACTCTTATTTATTTATTTTTTAATGTGTTCCCAACTATTTCTTTCTGCATTATTCATCTCTGTTAATTTCAGTACGTGCCTTGTTATTGGAAAGACATTTCCAGTCACCTATCACTTACTGCAGGTCATATCAACCATTCTATTTTCTTGAAAAATCTAGCTCCTGATCATGCAAGTTTTTTACCTTGATCTTGTTTTGTTTTAACTCTTGTCTTTGGTGGTTGTTTTACCTAGTTCTTCACCCCTTGTGCAGGAAGGAGGTGGTGAACCACCCAAGGGTTCACTGAGATGGGCTATTGACATACATTTTGGCTCTTTTGAAGCATTAATGCAAAAAGTTAATGCAGAAGGTAAGGTGCAGTGCTACAGGTATCTGGATGGGTGGTGAGTTGTCCAGATTCTGAATTCCTAGCATATCATCAGAGCTTAATTTCTCGGTCGTCATTTGAAATTCACTGTTTCCTTTTACTTAATTTGTACTGCTTGCCAGTGGAGTGGCTTGGTCTGGACAAAGAGTTGAAGAGGCTTTTAGTTGAAACCACTGCCAACCAGGTAAACTACCTCTTCCACCTTCCTCCTTTTCCATATGATGCCAGGAGGCTATATAGATCAGCAATAGCATATTAAAAAAATGTTAGTAAATGAAAGTAGTTTCTGTGTTGGTTTGACCTCCAATTCTTCCGTTTTTTATTTCTGTTGTATATTATGTCACATCATTCAAGATCCTTTCACGGTATATTGCTATTATGAGTAGTCTGTATTCCTCAAGTTAAATCAATGGGATTCAACAATCAAGTATGTATTGCTTCTCTAGGCTTTTTTAGTTAATTCAATTGACATTTCAAAGTAGGTTATGCTGTAAACAGTGCTTTATTAATCTAATATGGGTCTGTAAACTGGGTTTGACTTTTGAGGTTCTGAGTTTATTTATAGGTATAAAGACATATTTAAGGGTAAGGTTGTGTGTTGGTGACTTGTTGATCACAGGTTCGAATTCGGAAACAGTCTCTTTGCATATGTAAGAGTAAGACTGCATACAATATCCCTTCCCTATACCGTCCCATAACGAGAAGTCTCTGAGCAATGAAATACGTAGTTTTAAACAAATATTTAGTCCCCACATGTTTTTGCTCACCTTTTTAGTTTGGTTGCTATGCTTTTTTCTTATTTGGAAATTGGTCCGTACATAACATTTTATAGAATGATAAAACAATGGAAATGATTCATAAACTAGTTATCAAAACCAGTTATCCTATTAGAACAAAATTATCTTAAATAAAAAATACATTGATATATATGAATACAATTTATTCTTAAAACAATTGGGAATTACTCTCCGTAATCACTTAAACATTTGAAAATCCATAAATTTATTTACCTAGAAACACGAACTACATATATAAGAATCTGTTTGAAATATTTTGTAAAATCAAATATAAAAATAATGAAACTTGCGGAGAAAATAAAGATTAAAAATGAAGGAAAATCGCAGTAAAAAAAATGGAAGAAAATAGTCATTTAAATTCATATGAGAATTCGTATATAGGCTTACAACCAAGTTGAAATTCCTAAACAATCTAATCTTCTATCAGAATTATTTGAAATTTAAGTTAACTAACTGAAATAAAGGATAAAATATAAAAATATGCAACAATAATAAAACTCTTTCTAAAATTTATTTTAAAGTCAAAATTCAAGACAAAATCTCATATCTTCAACACTCCTTGAGATTTAGCTCCATGAACTTCAAACTTGATTTCGGAAGTGTATCAAATCTATTTAATTTAACTTTCCTGTCTTCAAACACCATATGTTTGGATTTGTCATCTTGATTAATCTTGCTTGAACTTTTGACTTCAAATTGATGTGACCAAATCTTTCATGTCAAACATCACTCATAAATTTTGGCAATAAATTCATGATCTTCAATGATCTTCAATTGAATCAAACTTTCAATGAAAAGTGTTTCCAATCATTTCAATCTTTGCTATCTCAATTCCATGCTCAACAACATCAACATCTTTAATTCAATGCTCGACAATAATAAAATAATATTTTTCTTTGAAAGAAACTTCATATCCATGTCTTAGCATTTGTCTAACACTAAGCAAATTTTGATCCAATTATAGAATGGAAAGAATATCTTTAACAATCATCATACCTTTCTTGGTTGAAATAGAAATTTTTCTTTTTTCTTGGGCTTGAACAATATCACCATTACCAAGCTTGACTTATGGTTGAATTGATATGTCGATAAGGGTAAAAATTCAAAGACATTTGGTCATGTCACTGGTGCAACCATTATCAATGAATCAAGTATTCAATCTATGTGAATCGAAATCTTGCGATGCCATAAACAAATGCTCATCTTCAATGTTATCTTCAATCAATTTTGCTTGTTGTTTTGGTTGTTGCTCGGACTGATTTTTCTTCAATATGCAATAGTTTTCACTATGACCACATTTATTGCAAATATTATAGTGAAAAAGAGGTTTATCCTTGTACCAACAATCTTCTTCAACATGGTTGGTTCTTTTGCAATCAAAACAAGACAAAAAATTTTCTTTTGTTGAAGAACCTTCAACTCTCTCTTTGTTGTTATTGGAAGACCTTCCTTAGTGTTTTGCTCAAAAGACACCTTCAATAACTTCATCACTTCTCATTGAAACTCTTTGTTCCTGTGCATGAAGCTTGATAGTTAACTATGTAATTGTGAGACTTTGCAAATCACAAGACTCTTCAATTGCAGAGATCTTCAAAGTTGTAGGGCACCAAATTCATGATTTTTTCTGCAACCTTCTAATCTGTAAATGATATATATGCCTTACCAAGAAGCCACATTTGATTCACAACATCCATTAATATGCCAAAATCATCTTTAATAGATTCATTGTCCTTCATCTTCATCAATTCAAATTCTCTCTTCAATGTGAGAAGCCTAACAAAATTGACCCTGTTACTCCCCCAAATTCATCTTGGATCTTGTCTCGCACCTGTGTAGGTGTTTTCCAGTCCATGATTTTGGTAAAAATGTGATCTGCAAGTTCTGAATGCAAGCAAATGATGACTTTATCTTTCTTCAGCTTCTCCTCCTCATAAGCTTTGATCTAAGGCATAGTAGGATTTTCTTCTCAATGGTGGTGGATAAACTTCAGATATTACAAAATTGCATAAACCTTGAGACCTTAAAAGAAATTTCATCTTCACAACCCAAATGTGATGGTTTTCATCATTAAAAATTGGAATGGCATGTGGAGAATGTTGGTAGTAGACACATTTGCACCGCCATTGGTTGGAAAATAAATTGTGCAGTAAGTCAATAGTGTTTGCGTTCTGCCTCACTTTTTTTATCGCTCAATAAAAAAAATCCTCACAGCCAATAAAAAATCAAGCTCTAGATTCTACTGTTGAAAATTTTGTGAATAAAATATAGAATTAGTCAGGAACGAATTTAGAGGGGACAGGGGCCTCCCCTCTCAAGACTCTATTTATATGTATGAGAAAAATGAAAATAAAAAATATTTATAGAGAAAAAACGAAAAAGAAAAGTAGGGTATTATTGAATTTAATTTGCTTACTTTTCTTACAAGATCAATCCAAGGATTAATTTATATTAATTTTTATATTATTGAAAAATCTGAAATCAATTCAAATATTCACAAAACATAATTTATTAATTTATCTATTTTATTTCATTGTTTTCCCGTATCAATAAATCATTTGTAATTTTTTAAAAATTTTAAAATTTCAGATAAGAATTCATAACCTTTTTCAAGTACTTAAAACTTATAAATTTGAATTAATTCAATTAAAACAATAAATTTTAGAAAAATTGAATTGAAATTGATTATAAGTATAATTATATTTTTAAAATATAAAGTTTCAAGAAGAAATTGTAAGTTTTTTTATATTAAAATTAGTACATTCAAAAATACTTCTAAATGATG
>PYAF01002535.1:833331-843690 GCA_007407185.1 Glycine tomentella
ACACTTTCACAAAATAAAATATTATTTTATATTCAAAATTCTTTTTTTGAATTTTAAAATATATAAAGTTTTTTTCATTAATTGAATATGCGACTTAATCACAATCTAACTATTTTTTGCCATAAAATTGATAACACGTATAAATTTATCATAAAATTGAATATTACCAGTAATAACAAAATGATATATTAATTAGTGAAATTATATTAATATTAATTTATGACATGATTTTTTTCGTCAATAAGTGATTTACTAGTTTAATTATTGATCCTATAACTCAACGTCTTTATCGAATGGATCACTAATTCGATTTTTATAACAATAAATAGAACTCATTACATAAAAAATGAAATCACCAAATGATAAAGAATGTATTTACAAAAAGTGTCTTAGTAACAATATTTATCATAACAATAAATTTTGTGCATAATGGCAATTTGGTGAAACTTAGTAAACAAGCTAGTGACGCTGCTATGTATAAAAAAGAACTGCAAGATAAAAGTGAACTTGCTTTATTCACAGCTTGTTAAAGGGGACAAGGGCAACACACCATGGAACAAAGAAATTGACCCACTAAAGGGGCAAGGTCAGCAACCTTATATAAAATGCATAATAACTTGGGGAGTTAACAAAGTTGTTTGCCATATTTCTTGAATCTTCTAAAAGGTTAATAATAGGGTATACTCTTTGACTTTGAGGAAAAGTAGACATTTGAGTTACAGACAGAAGGGAATAGAGCCTAGCAGCATAAGGCCATGCCATTGTTGGAAGCTATTGAAAGTTACAGGGAATAGACTAATCAATTGATTTGGAGGTTGATGTTCAAGAAGGAAAAACGGTTCGAGCTAGAGTTTGAGGGGCAAGATTGTGGAAGTGGCATCGTGGAATGAAGAATTTCTATCAAGGAATATTTAGGCTTTTCTTAAAATTTCTTAAAAATTTGCATAAGTATTTAGAAAAGAAGAAAATAAACAAATAAAGTAAATACTTAGAAATTTATTTATAGAATAAAATACAATAATAATTTATTATTGTATTTTCTTCTTTTATAAATACTTATTGAAAAATTATCTATATAAAAATTTAATTTCCTAATCTCACAAGACTGTTCTTCATGTAACCGGGGTAGTATGTAATATTGATTTGAGAGTTACTATTAACATTACCCAAATTGTTATTGGCACTACTCATGTGGGTGTCTTTTAGTTGTATTCCTAAGTTATTCCTTGGACGGAAACACAACATAATAATGTGTCTGTTGCCTAATTTTTTAGATAGGCAACGTTTTTGTTGCTTATATGGAGACGGTTTTGTAAGGATTCTGTTTATGAGGAGAATGGAAGGGGGAGTAAGGATTCTGGATCTGGGCTGAGGTGGGAGACAGTTTTGTATATGAGGAGAAGGGAAGGGGGTGTAGGGATTTGATGATTGGACAAAAGAGGATTTTACAGGGATTGGTAGTGCCAATGACATATCTTGTAGTGGGAATAGTTGTTCCTTGTTGATTTATGGGACTTTGGACTATTATTGGATTATATCGAAAGCCCAAAGAAACACCCAAGACTTTTTGAATTGAAATAACACGTATACACTGGTTTTTGTTCTTGGTTTCCTTTCAATTTCCCTTCAATATTTTCAAGATTAGAAAATATATTTTTCATTTTCATTTTCCATGAATCTTTTTCCAGTCGTCACACCTCAAAAGAGCTTATTCTTATTGTGAGAACACCACCACCACATATATTTTAGGAGCAATTGTTAGCGAGTCATGCTCAAACTCTATCATTTGTATGGATGTTGGCGAATTCCAATAGCCAAGGATTGAGTGTCTTCTAGGATGATGGCTACAATATGAATTAAGGACATTTGAGTATTATTATGGGACTTAACCCTTATCAGAAAATAATTGGAGTTTTGAAATCTCAAGCCAATTGGTTATAGTCACATCATGTTAGTAACACTGTAAACAGGGATTGATTTTGTTATTTGTAAATGTAGTGTCATCATACCACAGTCCACAAAGTGTTGGGTGGATTAATTGGTAGCTTGCAATAGTGAAGGACAAGAATTGGGGGTTGTAATGGAAGTTCGCTTTTGAAATAGAGTTTGAAAGGTGTTGAAGATGTTGTCGAAGGAGCTAGTTTTGGTTACTCCAACAATAAATAATAATGAAAAAAGGTTTAAAATCAGACTAGGCTTGAGGTCTTATCCATATAATGATCCATTTTTCCCTCACTGAATTAACCTAAATCGCAAAGCAGTGACCAAGGTCAATGGAAAGTACAAGACCCTTAATGTGTACTGATCATAAACGATAAATTACACCTTGGCTTGGAGCAAAATTACATTATCATTATATTAAGATTGAGTATTATTGTCAACGACAAACCTTGGACCCTGTCCTAAGAAATCCAGTTCATCTCAGACTTTTATAAATATGGTTAATTAATGTCATTGGAGCTGTAAACATTACGTGATCTTATTAAGTGATCAACTTATTGTGCATTCATCTTTGTGTAATTAAAAGCACACCACAATTTTAATGAACTAAATTCTAAGACAAAGACATAAGAGAAAGTCGCTTTTATGGATAAGAAAGAAACACAATTAGTTAATTGAATCATAATATCTTCTAACTTTATATGGATATACTTTGTTCTTTCAATGCTTTAGTATATGCCACTAAATTATTATAAAAAGTTATAAAATTAATTTTGCGAAAGAAAAATCATATAACAAATCATATAGCTTGCAACTTGCTAGCGATGAATTCCAGATGCAATCTTGAACACACAGATTGCTTGACCTCTTGAATACACTCAAATCAGCAAACGGATTATTTTTTTTTTCATTTTTTTTTCTTTTTTATATGTAACGTAGAATTGATTGGTTGTTTAGCCTGTAAGTAATGAAAAAGTGCCTTTAGTCTTTTGAATCCAAATAGCTCCCAAAAGCAAGCGTTTTTCCACATTGGCAATCCCCTTTTATTTATTTGCCAAGGAAGATCAGAAAGATCATGTTATATATTATACAAATAGACGTTAAACCAACTCATCTATCACATTTAAAGTAACTTTATTTGATATATATCATCCACCAACGCCGACAGAAGTCGATCCAGATCATTTTGTATTATTTTTCTCATATTATTGAAAGAAAAGCACAATAATATTTTAATTTATTTAACATGAATATGAAATAAGAGATATTTCAAATTTTTACATTTAATTGAAATAAAAGAGACTTTTTTTAGATAAAAATAAAAGATATGTTTTTTAAAGCAAATAAAAGAGATGTTAGTCACTACAATTGTTAGCATATATTTTATGATTAACATGAGCTTTTTTGTAAAGGAAAAGTCTTATATCATTTCATTAATAATCAAACAACTAATAAAATAGAATAAGGATTGACATGAAAAAATCGGACTAACATACCATCTAGACGCTTAGAAAGATGATGAACTACTTGATTTGTTTGTCGGCACATCAAACTCAAAGATGAGTTACTAATTAAGCTGAGATGATGTTTACAAGACTTGACAATACACCCATACTCAGAATTCTTCATGGTGGTTCGAATGGGGGCTATCAAACAACTGCTTACAATCCAGTTCAAAAACAACATGCGTGAGACCCATTTGTGAAACCCAAAGAACAGTTGCAAGAAGGCTTGAAGCTTCTGCTTTAGCTGGTGCTTTAAGAAGTTCGAGCAACAATGAACTCTCCCCTGGAGTAACAGATACAAGCACCCAGACTACACCACTTGAATCTTGGGTTATGACCCAATTTAGCCTTCAAGAAATTCTCATTAAGAAAATATTTGGCTTTGAATACTTGAGTTATATAGCATCTTTGTTGATACAAATTTTTCAACCTTTCTTTCCTAGCATGGCCGAGTTAAAGTCATACAGATGACGAAATCCCAAACTATCATACTCTTTCCTCATAGATAATTTATCCTAGTTGAGCCAGTTGATTCCCCTTGCAGAATTTTTGTTCGAAACCCACTAGAAAGAATTGATCATTTTCTGGATATCATCATCCCCCAAGGAAGAGGGCAAGAGGAAAGCATCATGCAATAAGAGAGAATTGCTTGGGCTACAAATTTGATGAAGGCTTCTCTTCCTGCTTTTGAGAGATGCTTGGAGGACCAATGGATGATTCTCTTCCAGATGCTGTCCCTCACATAGATGAAAATGGTCTTCTTTCTTCTTCCAATCATGGAGGGCAGCTGGAAATATGATGTTTGACAGAGTGAAGGGTATTTATGCTAAAGAAGACTTCTTATTTCAAATAATTCACTACAAGATAAACTTCATTATGCCGAAAATAAAAATTGTGACCTATATCACTAATGAGTGACTCAAGAATTTGACTTGGAGCTTGCACACACCAAGCCTCAAACCTCAATTCGAAACTACAGCAATCAAGAATTGGACTCAGTAAAAATAAAAATAAAGAATACATTAATAGTATTCCTCTTTAACAAAACAAAAAATCCTCTAACTAGGCCAATACGTGTGTCATGTTATGTGCCATTTTAGTTAAGCTTTGAAGAAAAATTCAAATCGGTTCAATTTAATTTAATTTATTTTACAGTATTTAGATGAATCCAAATTTGGTGTTGTCTTTGTGTGAGGTTTTATGTCATATTCATACATTTTAGTATATTTTATTTGATAAAACTCACTAATAGGTATTAGTTTGTGTGAGACAAGCGTCCAAGAGAATTTACTTGGAAAGGGTTAAATTGTGAAAGTTTTGAAGAGAAATTTGGCATTGTTTAAACAATCAGGATGATGGATGTTATGGATATTACTCACAACCGTGAGAAATTATCATGATCATCAAAAGAAAAGTGAAGTTTTGAAGATCAATGTCAATTTTTCAATCACGGTTGTGGATCCACATTCATGATCGTCATTATGGTTAGTCAAGATTGTGATCAGGCAAGCATTATCCCCACTTATGGATAGTTATCCACAATCGTGATTAATAAGCAATGTTTGTCACTTATCCAATTGTTATAAATTTAGGCCCTAGAATCCTATCTTTTCCTCTTTTATGCATTTTTGGAGAGAAGAGAGTTGCACGAGAGCTTTTGTTATGACAATGAGCGGTTAGTCTCATTGATCTAGGATTGTGATGTAATCATACTCTTTTTTTTGTCTTAACCCTCTGATTTATTAGAGTAAAATGACAATAACTAATTCGGAGTTCGATAGGGAGGTAAGTAGAGCTTGACCAAGAATAGTTTCTGCTAAGCGAACCATGAACCTTTTTTCTAATTCAAATAAAATTTCCAATGTTATTCAGCCAATCAAATATGTTTGCTACTCTTAATTACTATTTTGGAACTGATCATTCTGAATTTGAATCAATTACATGTCAATGATCATCTGCTCATAATTGATTGATTTGAGGAATAATTGTTTTCATATAACTTGTATGAACAAACTGATTATATGAATTACTTGTGGATTAATTAGTTGATCATCTTTGATTTAAGAATTTAATCTTTTGACTTAAATTAATATTTCTATGACCAATTGAATATTGATTTAAGGCAAACAATGTTATTAGACCATGATCAAAGACTAGTGGATGAATTAGGGAAATACTGATAATTGATGATTAATTGGACTTCATTAGAATTAGAATCATGGGAAAAGGGGTATGAACAAATTCACAATTCTAGGCTTTTCATAATAATTGTTTCTCACTAAATCTTTAGCTTTGATTCTCCATTTTGTTAAAAGATAATTGATCATAAACCCTTCCTTAATTGATAAAACTTAAATTGTTTAGTTATTACAAAATTGATTATTTGGGAATGTGATTAATCCTTTTAAGTATATATTGAATTTAGGTTTATTGTTTCTACTTTGTAGGATATGTTTATCCTTGTGCCAATATTATTTTTACATATTATATTTTTTTTATAAACTTAAATCAAACTAATCAAGTCAAAAGTGGATCTATTCAAATGATGGTAACGAGAATAGAACTTGAGACATCATACATAGTACCCAAATCCTACCGCTAGGCTAACTTTAGTGAATTATTCAATTCTTAATTTAACTAAATACATCTATAGCTCCAGAGAAACTTTAAAAAATAAAAAATAAAAAAAGATTGATGCAATAGAAAATGAAATATTTGTATCCAGAGAAACTTTAAAAAAAATTAAAAATAAAAAAAGATTGATGCACTAGAAAATGAAATATTTGCCATTAATTCACAAGCTTGATTCCAAGAAATTTATTGAAAGAGGAAAAAAACGAGACATTACAAGGAAAACAAGTCACATCCCTGAACAAAAACCAAATCAAAGGAACAAAACTCTAAAAAGTGTATGCATGAGGATTGAGGGTACACATACTTAGGGATGATTTACCCCATGTACATGTGGATCCCAATTGCTAACATGAAGATGCACACGAGAGCAAAATAGAGGATAGCATGGATCAGTATTGATAATCCACTGGTCTGAAAGTTACCAAACTCTATGAACCTGCCTCTTCCAGGTATCTGGACCAAGAGCCCTGGAGTGAGGAGAATGAAAAGCACCACAGACACAAAAACTGGCCCCCAATCTCCCATTTTCTCCTTCTCCTTAATTTCTCTTTGATCTCCTAATTATTTCACTATCTAGCTATTTGAATGGTATAGTAGTTGCAATGACAATGAGTGAAGGAGGACTTAAAAAGAAATGGAGCTGAAAAGTGGTCACTTTGGAAGAAGAGACAAGCAATTGATGACATGGAAAAAAAAAAGCAAAGGTTATAGAATGAAGCTATTCTGATTCATGTTTTACACCTCAGACCCACACGCACGGCACCAAAATTCAAGGGAAGCTTCATCTATAAGTACAATTTAATCATTTAATTTAAACATGCAGACAGATTAAGAAAACATATAATCATTAATTTAAAATCATGACGGATTTAAAAAACATTTAAGAAGATACATTTTCTTTTTGTGCCTATAGGATATTCTAGGCCAGAACTGCAACCAGAGACTATTTCATTAAGGTACAAAGACTTATTTAATAGATTAACTATTTTTAATAGATATTTTTTCATATACTTAGACCTAAACATCGAACAACTGACCAAATATTTTTATATATAATGCTACATTATGTTTTATTTTTTCATATATATAGATCTAAAGATCGAGCAACTGACCTAATACTTTTGTCTATCATACCACATAATGTTTACAGAAAATGCATTATAATTGGCTAAAATATATTTTTCTAAAATTGGGGGTAATGGGACAAAACTTTCATTTGTTGCCTTTAATTTTATCTTTTTGCTCTCCTTATCTAAGTATTTTTTTTGGTATAACCAAGAGGTGTAGTCCTCCTCCTACCGGGTCAGTCTATTTTTGAAATAAACTGATATTTCTAATTGTCATTCCATGCACAAGCTACTTTATCTAAGTATTATAATTAAATATTGTTTCCATTAATCAGAGCTAACGAGCATTGCTATTAAGCTGAAACATATGATCCCTCTTAGTGTGACTTTGCTCATATATAAAGAAATTTTGAGGGCAAAGATGCATGTTGATGAATCCGTTTTCCTAAGATACAAATTGTATCCTTAGTGTTATTGATCCCACTTGATTTGTTTAAGTCCCACATATATTATAAGAATGGTAACTATGGCGTGTTTACCTTGGAACCATCATTAAGTTAATAAAATCAAATAGGAAATAAGAGAGGAGAAAAATTAATTATTTGTTTTTACGACCATGTGAGAATTGCATGTGTGAACTACATTTTTTTTTTCCTGATTCATTTGAATGAGCTGAAATCTTTTTGTTAACAGTTGGCTTAGGACTTTGTGGCATAGGGAGTTAGCTTAGTGTAGTTTCTGTTATCTTCTTAAAACAGAATGAAACTGAGTTTGTTGGCAATTGGATAAGCTGTTAAAACTCTATAAAGCTTGTAGTTGTTTCTAACTGAGGCTAATGAGAAGCTACTACTTCTCAGTTCCCACACACACTCTCTTCTACCTCTGTTCACTTTTCTATTCTTAATTCTTCTGGTTTTCATAGCCATCTTTGACTTTGCAAAGGTTGTAGAAAGTTGGAGTTTATTGGCATTTTTTGGATATCTAATTCTATGGTACAGCACTAATATTCTAAAGTACACTCAAGATTGTGATTTGTTAATATCTTATACTCTTTCCAATCCTTTAACTTAGTTTTCTTTATTGCCGCAATAAAATTAATTGGTTCATGAAGAAATTGAAAGGGGCAATCTTATATTAATTATGTCATAACACGGCAGAAGAAAGTTGCAAAAAACAGAGAAATAGAAACAACTCGAGAGAAAACTCACATTTATGTGATCAAAGTATTTCTACGTAAGAAAACAGTGAGACACATGGCAAAATCATAGCCGCTCATATGATCCAACGGTGTACATTTCTCAAACTGATCACTCTCTAGTTTTTCTTTTTTAACGGAGAGTTCATGCCTGCAAAATTGTGGGGGTACAATAGTTTTGAATATGATGGTACAATCAAATCTTCCACCTTGCTGTGAAATTTTCCCGCATAATCAAATATGAAGATGGTGAAGCATTAACCGTCCATGTAACAATGGAGCTAATGGTATGTTTGGTTCAAAGGAGGGGGGGTTTTAATGGAAGGAAAAGGTAGGGAAGGGGATAAGGGAAAATGATTTTGATTAGATATCTTGTTTGGTTGAGAGGAGAGGAAGAGATGGACTTTAATAAAGGGGTGGAGAAATAACTTTTTTAGTGTTTGGTTGACAAAGGGAGGGGACTGATTTTAAAAATTAATTTACTTTTCTAGCTAATTAAGTTTTCTTACTCAATATATTATAAAATATTTTAAATTTCCACCTTCCCTTCAAATCCTCCTATATTGGAGGGGAGAACAATTAGATGAGAATGAATTTTGTTTTTCTTTTCTTCTGAAAATTGAACCAAATATGAAAGGCTTAAATAAAAAAACAGTCTCTCCTCCTCTATTTCCCTACAATCAAATACTAAGTAAATTAGTTTTGTTTAATTTTATTAATAGGGGAGACAAAAATAACATAATTAAAAGGGGTAGGCCAAAATCATGCATGGAGGATATTAGAAAAATTAAAAGTACAATTAAACCTATTGTAAAATAAAACCAAATAGAATCAACCTATTTATTTTAGAGTGGGGACTAAAACCAAATTGATTCAACCTATTTTTATTGATTCGAATTTTCTTATCGTAAAAATGAACAAAATGGATGGACCCATAAGCTCTCTTTGTAATGAAAGATATTAAAAATTTGGGTAAATAATCTTTTGATTCCTATAAAATAGATTTTTTTAAATATTTTAAGTTTTTTTTTTGTTTTAGTCCCTATTATCAAGTTACAACTTTAACCTATGATGTGATAGTAACTTTGGTAGTTCATTGAATTATCGCATCATCAAGTTAGAGTAGGAATAAACAAATTGCTTTGGTAGAAGCCAAACTTTCTTGAAAATAAACTAATCACATGCATTTATAAAAACCTATTTGGTTAAAAGACCATATGGCCTATTTAAGTATATACAAATTATATTTTTGTTAGTATTATTATTATTATATTAAAATTATTATAATGTATCAAAATCATATAGTTACTTATCTTTTTAAAATCCTTAGCATGTTGACCTACATAAGTCAAACATATAAACTTATTTAGTGATAACTTTATTCTCTACTTAGATGACTTCTTACAAAATAGGTTTTTTTAACTAAGTTATTATGAAGGTAATAAACTTTTGAGTAACAACAATTTTGATTTTTGCATATTATAATTTGATTTACAAGATTTTTTTCAAATGGTCTATGAGCTTAACCAATTTAGAGAGAAGTTAAACCTACATATATAAAAATTTTAATATAAAATATGTCTTTAAGTAGGTTAATAGGTCAAACCTAAAAATAAAGGTTTTGAAATGTAATAGGTCAAGCTTAAGTTTTGAATTTTTTAAACAAGCTAGGCTTGCCCTGTTTGGCCTAGTTTATATTTCAACCCCTATCATCAAAGAATCTAATAAAAAAGTCACATGTAATTTTTTTTTTGTAAACTGTATTTTTAAATCTTTCATCAATAATTTAAAATCATCAACTATTTTGAACATATGTGAATTTAAAAGTATAAAAAAATGACATGTAACTAGCTTGTGAGATTTTTTAATGACGTGATAAGTTAATAGATTATTAATATCGTTATTATGTTATCATTTAACATTTTACTTGATACCTTGGACTAAAAAAATTTCAAGAACTAAAATCAAAACAAAAATCTTTAAATGACTAAAATAAAATAAAAACTTCATATTTTAT
>PYAF01002535.1:843790-893936 GCA_007407185.1 Glycine tomentella
ATAATGTCATATAGATAAAAAAAAAAAGCTTTACACAAAAAATTAATTAAATGCTAAGTTGATAAAGTAAATGCTTAACTTAAATCATATTACATTTTGTAACCAAAATATGATTCTTTTATTGATAAGAATAAATTGACCAATAATTATTTATATAAATAACTCATTTAAACATCACATCATAAATTCATATGCTCTAATAATAAAAATTTGTTAAAATAATATTGCTTAATTTTAAGCAATGAAGCATTCACATTGGAATGCTTTTACATTTTCTTATCTACTTATAACTTGCACATTCAAAATTGGCCTATAGCACATGCCGCAAAATGTAACAAGAAAAGCTCCAAAATAGTGCTTATGCCGATAAATAATTAGCGCGGTTGGCGTAGATCAAAAAACCAATTCTCTCATGTAAAATAAAACTAGATTTGAAGAAGATCATAATTATTTTTGTGGTATTTGTAATACAAATCAAGCAAAACCAGTGGAGAAGTCCATTCATTATTATAAACATATTTTATTTTGCAATAGTTAATCCTAAGTGAAGTTTAAGAAACAAAATTACTGCAAACTCAAGGTTCTGATTGGGTAGTAGATCACTTATGAGTTATGACCACTTATGAGAATTCAGTAGCTTGAATGCATTATTGAGAATTGGCAGTTCTTACGAACCAAAACTTTAAACATTACAGAAAAAGAACCTAGGACTTGGAAATAAGCAAACTTGTCATTGTTTTCGCTTTAGCATATCTGTCAAGCTCTTTACTTCTGTCTTCACACATTAATTTCACATAATTTTTGTTCATCTAATCTTAACAAAAAAAAATTGAGAATCATTAATTTTTATGACAGAGACAGAGAGAGTAAAGGGAGGAAAGAAAATGAATGGTATTGATTCAAGAAAAAATCATATGAAAATAATATATATATATATATATATATATATATATATCACTGTTAGTTACATCTATTTTTTTCTTCTTCTTTTCAGCATAGTTGGAATTAATTAAAGACATTATTAGATGCTCTTCATTCTACTCTCTACTCCACTGGATAGTTACATAACACTTTCCAATAATAAACAGCAAGCATATTACTCATGAAAGTTTTAGTAGCTAAATAAGAAGACTAATCAAGTGGAAAATTCAAAAGAGCACATACATACTGATCAACATGAGAAGATTGTTACATGATCTACTTTAAAAGATAAAGCAGAGCATTAGTTTTCTTTAAATAGCCTATGTTGCTGCTTAAATATAAAGATGGATACTAAGAACAACAAAGAACAACATAAGAAACAAACCATAAATAACAGTGTGCACAAATATGGATGCCACAGTGGTCTTCATGTTCATAAACTCAAAGGGTGCATTCTTCCCCGGCAACTGAAAGATCATTCCCGGGCTCAAGAGCCAAAACAAAGCCGCAGCTATGAAAGGAGGAGCCCAATCGTTCATTGTAGAGACTTCTAAGAATCACTTACAAAGCTTGAATGAAAGAAGAAGAGCCAGTAGAACTAGATGCTAAGAGAAAGATCAAAAGTGGCACTAAATTTTAATGTTGCGTTCTTTCTATCCCTCAAAGGGAGAGAATTGGAATCCAATAAAGTTTGGCATAAAAATAATCAATCATCCACTTTAACATCTGTATTCTGTCCTCCTCTTTATCCGGGGCCTCTTTGTGGCCTTTTCTGGATAAGAAAAGCATCGTTTTCTTTGGTAGTCAACAATCCCACAAGGCTAGTTCTAGAAAAGGCTACAATAGAATAGAAATTAAATATGATATTTGTGATGTGTTTTTTAATCAAATAGTTCAGGATTGAAGTATGGTTTATCTCTTGAATATGAAATAAATTATGTTAAAAGATAAATATATATTTTGTGTAAGTTCACAATCTCTAATAGAGATTAATTACTATTTTTTATAAAGACAACTTCTTATCAATATCATTTTAAGAAGAAAAATATAATATTAGTGTTCAATTGCAATAATAAAGGCATACAAAGTGTGGTATGATAAAACTTAATTATCATTGTCCATTTAGTGCCTAATGACAAGCCTGATTTCTTTGTTGTCCCCCCTTTTATGCCATTATGCATGGAAGTTGGAAAAAACAAAATTAAAAGATAAAGAAGATATAAAAGCAGAATACAAATCAACCAACAACACAAAAAACTAACAGGCATGCGCTAAATGGATTTGTTTTTTTTTTTTTTTAAAAGAAAAGAACTTTTCTTAACCTTGGCATTCCCCTTTCTTTTGTTCTTTTTATTCTTTAGCTTTCCTTGTGTGGTAGCAGGTAAGACCGTAAAGAGTGGTCATGGATCAACAGTAATAAAGTGGGCGTAAATAAAAAAATAGTTTACTTTTGATATATTAATGTCAATCAATAAGAAATTATGTTTAAGATACTTTTAAAGTAATTATTATTAAAGATATTATGTTAAAGATATTTTTAAAGTAATTATTATAAAAATAAAGAATTTTATTAAAAATAAGAAATTTTGATTTTTTTAACCACCTTAATAATAACCTTTAGCTCTTAAGTGGAATCTGGAGGTATTCCTACAAAGTTATGAGACTAATATTTGATTTGAGACTTAATCATATTTAAAGTTCTTCAATCTATCTCAATATTATATTTTACGAAGATCGAACCTAGATCATCTTTTATAAACTTAATGTATAGTATCAATTGAGATACACTTATTACATGTATATTATGTATTTGAAAAGGGACGAAGGATTGTAAAAGTAATAGATATAACTTTTTTGTATTATATAAAAATTAAACTCATTTTATTTAGTATATATAAGGAAAAATAAGTGAAACCCGCAAGGTGTAATACAAGTAACTAATATTCTTTATAAAAAAGCACAAGCAACTGATAGTTTGGACTGTTTAAGCATACGTCAAAGGTTTGATGTATGACTACATGAATAAAGTAACACACTTGAGAAGATGAGCTATCCCTTAACTAGTACTCTATTTTCGCTGGAATTAGTCGCATAATTTTTTATCGTGTAAATATCTTATTTTTCACAAAAAAAGTTAAAAAAAAGGTAAAGTAAATTAATTAATTTGATGAGAAAATATAGATTGAAATTATATTTTCGAGAAGCATATTCCCTCGAAGAGAAAAGTGATAGGAAAATAATAACAATAAACGTACAAGTAAAGTGAGCACAGAGTGTGATAAAAAAACTAAATAATAAATGGTAGGAATATATTCTCTAATATATTAGGAATATATTCTTTAATAAAAAAAGTATGTCATAATTTTACTTTGGTTAAAATTCAATGTTTTATGTATAATATTTAAATCTTTCATCATCAGACATATTTTAATGAGTATATACACTATTTTATTGGTTGAATAAATTATAAAATTTTATGAATTCCTATATCAAATAATCTTTTTTTTTCTTAGCTAAATGATTATAGATGTTTTTAATTCACTAAATCATATATTAATCTCGCTCATAATATATAACTATTATTGATACAATATAATTTTATATACAATAAAAATCAAACATATTTTCTTTCATTAAATAGATAATTCTCATTTATATAAAACATAACTTAATTTTATTTGCATATTGAATGTTTCATATAATCTTAAATGCAAGGAGGAACTGTTTCTACATTTTCACGATTACATCATAATTTTGACTTATTTAATATAATTATGGAAATAATGGAATGATCAGGCACAAGTCACAATCAAGATAAGAGCGAGGCAATAATCAGTTCCATTGCATTCCGTTGCCGGGGCCACTAAACCGAACCCGAAACAAATAAAATCCAGACCCGGATATCTAGCCGTAAGCGAAAACGTTAACACCAAACCCCAATACCCTAGTCCCGAGCACAGAATAGCATAGCCACGCCAAACACTCGCTTCGTTCTGCCACCCTTTTTCTCGTGCTTCCAAATTCTTCCCAAGCGTCTCTTTCGGTGCACCTTCCTTCGTTAATAATCAGTGCCTCTCCCAAAAATACAAAGTATACCAAGCATCGCCCTAAAAAGCTACAACCTTTACTCTTTTCTTCACAGAAAGCCACATTTTTTTTATTTTTTTTTAATTTTAATTTTCTGGGTCAGAGAGAAAATGGCTGATTGGGCACCGGTGTTGATCGGGGTGGTGCTGTTCGTGCTGCTCCAACCGGGGCTGCTTTTCTCCTTTCCTGGGAACGGGAAGCAGCTTGAGTTCGGTAGCATGAAGACCAACGGCAAAGCCATTTTCATCCACACGCTCATCTTCTTCGCGCTCTATTCCGTCCTCATCCTCGCCGTTAAAATCCACATCTACACCGGCTAAACCGGTTCCCGGGATCTGAGGTACCGTTTCGTAATAGGTTACTAAGCAAAGAAAAGAAAAGGAAAAACACACCACCATTGCTGTAACTGTAGCTGCCTGTTCTTCTTTACTTGTTCCTGTTGTTATCTTTTTATGGAAATAATAATGATAAATAAAAAAAGCTAAGATTTCTCTTCTTTTTGGATATGGGAAATGCATAGATCTGACTGTTTTTTGATGGCGGTGTTTTACTTTTGATGATTTATGTGTAGTTTTGGGTTTGAATTGACTTTTCATGTGCTTTTTGGATCCAAAAGCTGAATTTTGTAGTGAGTACTGAGAAGGTTTTTTTTTTTTTTTTAAGATGACTGGAGTTGGAAAAAAAATGTACCCGTGAAAATTTGGATTAAGCGAGTGTTGTCTGTTCCTAAAAAAGAAAGTGAGCGTCAGGAAAATTGATTTTGTAAGTGATCTGATTTATATTTATTTTTATTTATTTTAAAAGTTAGTAGAAGTGAAATTAGTGTGTTTGGATTAACATCTTTGATTCTTTGATTCGCGTTTGATCGAATTTTCACGTCAAGATATACCAAAAAGTTGCTTTTGGGATCTATGTTTGAGTTATGTGAATGTGAAATTTTTTACGGCAAGATGTATCAAAACAAAAGTAACTAAAAAGTCAAGATGTGATCCACGTTTGAGTAATAATGTGAATGTGAATCCAAACACGCCTAGTATTGCTAAACTTCTTTTTATCTAACATAAAATTTAAAAACTACCGAAAATTGGGTAAATTTAAAATTAGTTTTAGACTAAGAACGATTATTCAACATCAAATCAAATTAAGTGAACGTGAATCAAATCATCCACTAAACTCTGATTTAGGTGTGAACAAGGGCTTGGAGATTCAGCTCCCTGTTTTTATACTACAGGGGGAAGATGAAATAAACCCAATTGTGGCCATTTTGTATAATGTAGATCGCACGGTAAACACAAAATGTGATTTGTTGCTACCTTGAATTGGTCATAGTCATGCCCTATTGTGTAGGAACATTTTCATTCATACTCTTACTGTTGATGAAAGATACTTAGTTCTGAGCTAACTTAGTACTAACATTTATCTCCATTTAATTAATTATTTCTAACTCAGTCTCACTTGCAGTTGGGGTCTCGGATGTGTCAGTGCCAGATAAAGTGGCTATTCAATGCAATATTTGATTATTTGGGGATTGAGTCTTGGGATAATGTTTCTGCCTGTTACATTTTCTGTTTGTCTTCAACGTAAGTGGGAAACCTTCCAATGATGCCTAACATAATAGATGGAGGCAAATGTTTTTTTTTTCTTTCCGATTTTAAATAGATAAATAGCCTAGCTAGTGAGATTTGTAATTTTTTTCTTTCCAATTACTAAGAGGATCACCTATGTAGTAATTTTGTTTTGACTTATTTGAAGTATTGTTGGTTTTCAATTGCTATGATATCATTCCAAATGTATTGAATAAAAAAAAAACACACACAATTTAAGATATGTTAGGCATCATTGGAAGGTTTTCATAGATCGGTCGAGTATAAAGAGACTCATGTGGTAAATTATTTTAAAAGTAACTCATTGATATTTTGTTAATAAAAATAATCCAAAATGATCAATTAGCCTCAAATCTTATGATGACCAAAGAGAAAAAAAATTGGTTCCTTATCTCATCTTTCATTTTTTAACAAACTTAATTATTACTTTTTTAGTTTAGCATTAGAAGTGTTCATACTTATACGGCCACCAAAGTAATTACCACTGCTTTTTTTAGGCGAAGTGAAGTTTTTTTAATAATAAAAGCGACAACTTTAGCATAAGATATGCATTATTTCATTTAACTGTTAATTTGATATTCCTGGAGACCAAGTTGTGTTGATGTTTAAAAAATAAACAAATATTATGAACAATTAAGTCATCAAATTATAAAAGACTTTATAAACTGAAATGTTTTAACATATACATTTTGAAATGTTTTACATGAATATAATTTTTTATGGTATATGCAAAATGTGTCAATTTAAGTTCAGGATTTCATAACTTATCTTTAAATTATTTAATAATTACATTATAAATATTACATAGGATTAAATATATTTTTACTTCCTCAAATTTTAGTCAAGTTTACTTTTGATCTCTCAAATATAAAATTGAACATTTTTTTCTTTCATTTTAAGAAATAGTTCAATTTCCGTCATCATCTACCAGGTGTGATTTTTGTTCTATGTGGCCTAATGGTGATATATGAGATATTAAAATTGAACTTTTAAATACATTTCAGAGAGACAAAATTGAACTTTTAAATATTTAAAAAGACTAAAATTGAACTTTTGCATATTTAGAAGAACCAAAAATATTCAATCATATTTTCTCTCGAAGAGGAGATAAGATAAATAAAACTTTCCTCTAGATTAAGAATATCTACAATACAAGATAAATAAAAGTTTGTTGAGATTAAAAAAAGGGTTTGAGAATGCTTAGTGATAAGTTCTCTATCAAACTTTCTCCGGATAGTGTTCAGTCTCTTAACCTTGTGAATTGATATCATCAAGTATAGGACAAGTCTATTCTTCAAAATTCGTTTATTCTTTGGTTAATTATTTGAGAAAGATTTTCTACTCAAATCACTTAGACATAAGTCAATCATGATATCATTTAGGCAATAATAAGGTTTTGCGTTGTGTCATAAAATGAAGGAGTTTAGACTATCTGTCTTTTTGTTGTCACTCCTATGATTATATATGACAACTTCTTTGCAAGAAATATATCACGAGTAAACAAAAATTAAGAGAAAACCCGCCAATGAATGTCTATTAGTTTCAAAGGTAAATCTCTATGCAAATCTAAAAGTTGAATTGATGTTAGAAACATTTAATATGATAAAATGTTTTTTCTCCCTGAAAAAAATAAGTAAAAGTTCAGTTTTAGTCTTCTAATATTACACCATTAGGTAACATAAAATAAAAATGACATGTGACAGATGATGACAAGTAAATTCGTTAGCCACGCCCACATTTAATCTAATGTCATTACCTTAAAAGATGCAAATGGGTATATTTCTAAAATTGAGATACGAATAAGTTCAATTTTAAAATAGAGATAAAAAATAGATTTTACCAAAATTTGAGTAACTAAAAACTATTATATATCATGGAATATGGAATTTCGTTGGATTAAAAGAAAGTGAGACTTAGAATATATTGCTAGAAATACTCCAAAAATTAACGACCTTCAGATTCACTAGTTACAGATTCTTTTTCTCTCTCCACATATTTCAAAGATTAATAGTAAAATCTACATGAATCTAAATATTGCCATCCTTTGATTGGGAAAAAAAATATTCCATCCGCAAACTGCAAGAATGTTTAAGAGATTTGAAAGGCTGTTTATTTAAGTCCAAGATTGCTATATAGAAATGCCAGCTAAGATAAAAGCATAAATGTTAGCTATGAAACCAAAAATATGGTCAAAGGTTGGACCAAAGTGCTTTACATTTTTCTTCTTAAAAAGACCAAGGAAAACGTTGTTACATACTTAAAATTAGAATAAAGTCGAACATGTTCATAAACATAGGCCAACAAGTATCATTAACCAAGTTCAACTTAGAGCCCGTTTGTCTAAGAGGTTATATATACACGAGAAACAAGCGTAATGTTTGATACACCATCAATTAAATCTATTTTTTCCCCTTTCACTAAACATTTGATTGTGAGATTTTATTAAATTGCGGACAGAATATTCTTATGCAAACAACCCATTAGGAATTAAGAGCGTAAGATGTACTAGAAGACCAAAATCAACACAACAAGAATAATGAAGTCGACTGAAATTAAGAAGTAACAAAAGAAATAATTCCTATAGTTTTATATCTCCTTTTCCATTTTGAACAATTTTTGGTACACAGTACCCCAGAAGAGAAACCAAGATGAAAAACTTCAAAGGGAAATTAATTAATACATCAAAGGAGCCAAAAAAAAAAAGAAAGAAAAGTAACTGTAAACAAACATATGGAGATTTGTGGTGACTATATAAGGTGAACAAAGGATTCAATTGATGTGTATGTGAATGCCTATTGCTACAACCAAGATGGTAAGTATGCAGAAGAAAATGATGGCATGAACCAAAATTGCAATCCCACTAGTGCTCATGTTTCCAAACTCAACCACCCTATACCTTGCGGGAAATTGGAACAACAAACCCGGAGATAAGAGGATGAACAAAGCCACAGCAACAATAACTGGTCCCCAATCAGCACCCATTTATCTTCAATTCTTCACTCTTCACTCCTCACTTCTCACTTCTCACTCTGTTGTAATTGCTTGTGTGTGAAAATAACCCAAATAAGGACCATGTGGGGTTTCTCAATAAGTAGGAAAAAAATTCCTTGGTGGTTAAGGAGAAGATGATGCTAAACTTGGTGAGAAAAAAAGACAAGGGTTAACGAGAGAAGAAAGGTATGTTATTTGTTGTGGCCAGTGGGGTTTGCTTTATGTGCCAACCAAAAGAACTAGCTTTATTTTTTTTTTTCCTTTTTTTTTTCTTCCCCTCATAAGCTTCTAATAATGTTCAGCTGGGTGTCTTTTTTTTTCTGATTGCTTTACTGTTTGATCAAAGTGGGTCTAATTTATTTATTAAACTAAGTTAAGTCTTGAAAAGTGGAAAGAAATGCGTCTGAAAAGATTGGGCTGTAACATGAGACGACACTCTGGTAGGTTGCTTAATTTATGTGTTCAAAACCAAAGCATACATGAGTTTAGAAAAGATTGGAATGCATGTCATGAGCTATAAAAAGGAGAAATGAAACGAATATTTTCCATCAGTCGTGTTCTGATATGATATGGACCTGTATTATATGTTCTGAAAATTTTTGTAAATTTCGTTTTTTGTTATTGACTTTTAAAATTAATAGTTTATGTCCATACATTTTGAAAATACCTTAATTTTAGTCTCTAAAATTAACACTTTTTTTATAGAGACTAAAATCAATGTTTTCAAAATGAGAGAGTAAAGACTAAAAATATCATTAATTTCTTTTAATTATTATTAAAACTTGGTTCGGCATATAATATGTTAAAAAAATTGGATTTGAAATGTAGAGGTGAGCCATGTGGGACAGTATCCAATAGTTAGTGGCCCTTTAAGCTAGGCCCAGTCTCTAACTCTCTACTTTTCTTATTTCATGGTGTTGTGAAATAAAATCAGAATTATAATATCATTGGAGAATTCATGGGGTCAATTTGGAAGATTCATGGTGTCGGGAAATAATATGAAAATTATACACACAAGAGAAGAGAGAGAAAGTGCATGTATAGGCACGGTTACAATAAATCATGGCCAACATCCTGTAATGTAATGTTATGCCATGTACATGTATTTTTATTCTTAGAAATTTAGTTTTTAAAGTTATTCATTCTTAAAATTTATTTGTTAATTTTGATCTTTACAAATTTCAAAACTTTTTTATAATACTAATTTTCATTACTTAATAATTAGAGAAAAAAGGACCAATGTAAAAAGTTTATGTACTAACAGTTTTACACTATCATTCAATTATAAATTACTGTTTAAATTATTTTAAGATAATTATTTTAAAAGTAAAAAATTTATCATATATGATGGATTATAATTGGATGATGGTGCAAAATTTTTTACACTTTTGATACATAATTGTTTTTCTCATATATATAATCATATCATGTTGTATAACATTTGGAATGACTAATGTCATGGTATAACAAGAAGTATAATATACACTTGTAAAAAAATGAATAATACACCACTATTAAGTAGAGACAAAAACTATTTTTAAATAAAATAAAAAATGTCAATATCAAACTAATAAAAAAACAAAAAACAAATGAAATTAAACTTAATTAAAATTCAATGAGAAAAATTACATTTTAGTATTTTTTTAGGCTAAAATGTAATTTTTAATCTCCTATTTTTATAAATCTACGATTTTAGTCTTCCTATTTTTTATTTAAATATTTTATCCTCCACTTTTAAAAAAAAATCTACAATTTTAGTCCCCATATTTTTTAACGGAGACATTTTTCCTTCAATTTTAAAAAACATGTGATTTTAATCCCCTCGATCAATTTTAGACTTATTGACTGATTATTTTTTAAATTCTTCTTTTAATAAATTAAGCTTGTAAGCAATTAAATAATTTTTTTAAAAAGGTTTTCATGTGTATAATAAAAAAATAGTTGTCAATCAACATTTATAGAGTACATAGATCAATGTTTAAAATTGACCACAAAGACTAAAATCGTGAAATTTTTAAAAGTAGAAGATGAAATATTTCAATTAGAAAATGAGTGGATTAAAAGTACATATTTGAGAAAATAGGGGAACAAAAATTGAATTTTAACCTTTTTTTTATGATTGATTTTAGTATGATTGTCAGGATTTGTTAAGTGAAGACACATATGAGATTGCATCCATTGAATTTTCAATGTCACCCAATTTATGCATACTTTGTGTGTGTGCTTGAAGGCTGGAAATGGATTGGGCCAGGCCAAGTGTGGGTGTGAGTGTGTGCACATGTGTCCCGTGATGAAAATAGGTTGATTAGGTCGAATCCTACCTAAAATTGACCTGATTTATTATATATATATATATATATATATATATATATATATATGTAATTAGATATGTCCCTTATAAGCATAGATTTATATTGTAACATATCTTTCATTAAAAAATGTGAAAAATGATTTTTCAATACTAAAACAAACTAGAGCTACTTAATGCCAAATTGATCTCTTTGAATGTTTTCTTATTTCTTTCAAATTCAGAAGTAAAGGAAGAACATTTTATCAAATAATATGCATACTGCTACTTAACCCCATAAGATCAAGCCCAGAGAAAATAAACGAGGACCAGCCAAACTGAACAATATAAGCAATATAAACGGCCACTTTAGCTGGGCTCTTCATCAAATATGTGGCATATATGCAGTCATGCAGTGAGAGTGAGTTAGACATTCAATAAGAGACAATTATTTAACGCACCCCATTTTTGCTTCCCCATTTTTGTATTACAGATTGATGAATCCGTAATACAAAAATGAGTACATCAAATAAAAAATGAGATGCATTAAACAATTACCTCAAAAAGACTAGATACAAGCTTCATTGATCAACTACAAGAACATGATTATGTAGCTCCTCCAATTACGTGTGTTTGCCTGTTAATATCAGGGTTCTATGTGTCAAGTATAAAAGATATCAGTTGAGAGAACATATATTTCTCAAATTTTAGATGGCTTTTACTTTATTTTTTAAACTTTATCTAAATATAGAATATTTATATAGTGTATGAAATATTTATTAGTAATATTACAAAAAAACCTATCATGCGTGCTACATCAACTTCCATCATTAAAAGAATTTTTTTGGCACCTTTTTTTACGTTACCACTTACGCTCACGTTTTATGATAGAATTAGAAGATGAAAAAATTGAAAAAGAATATCTAAAACATTTTTTAACAATATTATTTTTACTCTTTTTATTTATAGGCTAAAATACATTATTGGTCCTTATATAATCCTCAATATATAACTTTAATCTTCCTATTTTAAAATCAAAATATTTAGTTCTCCAATGTTTTAAAATTGACAATTTTAATCACTTCGTTAATTAATCATACATACCTCCATTCTTTAGGTATCCTGATATTAGTTATTGATCACTTTGATGTTCAATGATTCATTATGATTTTGTCGTTACTATCAAGAATCTGGATGGATTAAAAGAGAAAGATGTTTATATACTATCATTGACCTTGACTCCCAAGTGATGTAGGACTTTAAAGTTGAGGTCGTATTCCATTATGCCAAAGGTCTCAATCCAATCAAGAGTTGAGACCAATGATAGTTTATAAACACCAAAAAAGTCCAACATTCCTCATAAGTCAGGATCAAAAATAGTTTATAAACATCAGATTTCTCAATCTATTGAGATGTTTTTTAATATAGACAAGATCATGAAGAGCCACCAAAAATCAAAGTAAACAGTACCTCGAATGTGGTGACACAAACCATACCTATGCTAAAGAATATAAAAGATAAAAATATATATATGATAATATACATGCTAATAATGTACATGCAACTTAATGCATTTAAACATCATATATAGAGGAATGTAATTTTTTGTCTCCTAATAAAATATTTTTCTCTTTGACTTCCTTAACCAATTCCCTTGATCAGCATTTATCATCTTATTAAGAAGTCGAGAAATCGAAAATAAATGGCCAACAAATTAATTAATTGAAAACTTTTATCCGAAAGCACATGCCTAATAACCTTAAAAACAAGTACAAGAAAAACAAACATTTTTTACACTTAATAAGCACATTTTTTTAAAATTTATCTTTTATTGAAACTTTATATCAAACATAAAAAAGTCTTTCACCTTATTAAATAAAAAAGTATTTTAAAGATGATCTTATTAAATAAAGCATAATTAATTAATATTCGTTTATAATTGAAAAAAAGAAGAAGAAATTATTGTTGTTTGGACTTAGTATGATAGAAACATTAATTCTTTGGAAACTTAATTGGTAGCCGTCTCATACAAGAGAGATATCCCAATAGTGCGATGCCATGTGTTAAGGATGTAACTTTCTAGGAATTGTTGCATTCAATGCCTCTGCCGATCGATTTTAATCCAAGCCAAGCCAAGCCAATGAAGCCATTCGATTTGTCCCATCTTTCAACTTGAATGTCTATCCCTACCCTTCCTTGAACTTTATGTTGTCCTATATAGCATCCATATAGCCAAACCCTTCAAACATTCTAATATAAATTCACCTATATACATTAATTTCCTCCATGTGCTTATTCATTTTCCTTTAGCATTAGGGTCTCTTATCATTTAGCAAAGAATTTTTCTTAGAGATAAATGGGTGATTGGGCTGGTGTGGTGATAGGTTTGGTGCTGTTTGTGGTGTTTTCACCCGGATTATTGTTCCAGCTTCCTGGCAAAGGAAGGCCTGTGGATTTTTGCAATTTTCAAACAAGTGGCGTCTCCATTTTTGTTCATTCCCTTCTTTTCTTTGGCTTTATGGCTATCTTCCTCATTGCCATTGATGTTCACATTGGTAGTGGATAAATCACTATATTTAGTTTAATGAAATGAAATAGAATATGATGGAAGATGTTTTATTCTATTACTAAATTTTATATATACCTCCTTTTTTATCCCCTTCAGTATGGGGGGTACGGGACAAAACTTCTAATTTAATTTTCTTCCATGATAAAAATGTCGAAGCAGTGAAAAAGAGAATTTTATTTCACCTCGTTCAATTATATATATGTTGTTATTTCATTTCACTCTATTTATTAATCAATGGGTTTAGCTCAATTAATTAGATGTATGGGTGTTATAAACTTTCTTGCTCGAAAAACCAGTCTATTTGTTCGATTCAATTGGCTGCATTACAAAACTTAGAGTAACAAATTATAAATCCTTCCAGCAATTTTATTGAAACAAATTGGGTAGGTTGAAATTTCTTTTTCTAGAATAGAACTTTTTTATTGTAAGAGCTATGTACGGGGGGTGTTATTTATTGTTAATGGATCTTAGAGACAGAGTGCGAACAGAACATACCAGTTCATGCAAAAACAGAATGAGAAAATTAAAATCGAAACGAGCAAAACAGATGAAATCGTTCATTTTATTGCATGAAAATGAAGTCATCAAAATCTCAACAACCAGATTCACTTATTATCTATCATGACACATGTAAAAAAAGTGTGATCTGCTACCTGATCTCAATGTCTCGGACATTTCTTTTCCCTCCTAGAGCTTCAGTGGTATATATTAGCCTCATCTGAACGGCATCACAAGCACCAAAGAAGTAAATAATAATAATAATAATAATAATAATAATAATAATAATAATAACAAAATTTAATTTAAATTCACTTTTAATCCTTTTAATTTAAATTATGTGCAATTTTAGTTTTTTAATTATTTTTTAGTAGATCATATTCACTATTTTAAAATTAAAGCAGAGTTGTCTTGTAATTAATTTTCTTTGACTTACAACTTTCAAAATCTTATTTTCCGTCCAAATAATTGAGAAATTATAATAATTTAAGATATGATTTTTTTAAAATTAGCTATTTTATGTAAAATTTAATAATTAATTATTGATATTAAATAAAAAAACAAATTAGTCAATTCGATTTGTAAATTTTTTAATATAAAATAAGATTTTTTTAATAAAAAAAGTGACAAAAAAAATTAATTGCAACAATAAAAAATTTAAGAGATCGATTTTGCTTAAAAATTGTTAGGAGACCACAATTACATATAGTTAGCATAGTTTAAACTTAATACTTATCTAAAAGATATAAATCTTATTTCACTCGGAGAGGAACTTACATCTTTGTTTTTATATATTTAATGAACTTACATCTTAGTAGTTAGTTTATAATTATTGAAGTATTGAAATCTAAAAATAATACTTTCTGCATTTCATATTATATATGGCGTTTAATGTTTTCACATAGGAATGAAGAAATATAATTAATTTATTGCTTATAATATTTAGATCTTTGTATCATAAATGGTTCCAGGTGATGAGAGGAGGGTTGAACTCACACTTAGATTAGATAATTCTTCAAGTGGTTGTTGGTGGAAGCTTCATAGGAGTGTGGCAAAACCCATTAGTTGAGGTGGTAATATCTATAAGGACTCTATAATACTCAAGTTAATGAGATCTTAAGGAGGTAATAGTATATTATATGGGTTAGAATACATACTTGATGATGTGGATGATCTTAGTATTTATAAACACGAGTTGGAGGACATTGGGTCCAAGATGAATAGAATGTTGTTTGAATGCTTGGAATACTATGACCACTAATTAGTGAGATCAACAATTATGGAGTAAACAAGACCTTCTCTTGACAACAGAATGTGTTTGATAAATTCCATGAAAATGCCTAGGTAGAGACACAACTTTTGAGGTATGATGGGACATTTCTTGGAAAGCATGCTATTGAATGATTAGCATGGGTTGAGGTGGAAGTTGGTCTTTATATTTTAATGGCATTAGGATGCCTTTATGATTCAAGATAGACCTCATAATTATTGGAATTAAGGCCTATCCTCGACTCAAGCCTATCAACAGTTGTACCCCCATCTAATTAAGTTAACCTGTAAAGGTTGTCAAGACTTTTTGGTGGAGCTTCTTCCGTGACTTACCTTTGTTTTCTTCACAAATATTCCATGTGTCCCCTAGCTTCATTTTCTTTATTTTTGGTTGATGGGGGTTTGGGGAGTGGATTTTGTGAGAGTTCTAGCAATGGTGGCTTTGGAAATTGAGGGATCATGCCATCATGGCAATGAGTGTGAAAAATCTAAGAGAAATTATCGAGTTTGTCATCATCAAGTAAGTTATCACAACTTAATGTGGCGTTAAGAAGATTTGTGACAAACTAGGTGCCATTCTTTGTGCACCTTGATGCACGTTGATGCCCATTGAAGAGGAAGAAAAAGTTGTGTATTGGACTCTTTCTTAAATTATTAAAATTAAAACTCAAAATACATTGGGTAAAGCTGAAGTTCTAGATTTTCAACCCATTATGGCCACAACTCTGATATTGTTGTCAATATTGTAGACTTAATGATGAGGCATTCACAGGCCTTGGACTAAGCACTTGGGTCTTCCTTCCAATACCTCCTAAATTCAACCATACAAAGGTTCTTGTATACTAGTCTTAGAGAATCTCGAGTTCTTGTAATTAATCCCACAACTGTGTTAGACTCGAGGTATCACATTAATAGCTCGGCTAAGAACAATCAAATATGTGTATAGCCCTTGACTTTCTATGGGTTTATGACTTCTTTTTTAGTTCTTTTGATAGTTGAGTTTTTCTTCTTCTTTTAAGATTGTCATGTTGCAACACCTAATTGTGTGGCACCATCGCAACTTCATGTGAATTTGTGGGCATTCATGAGGGTTTTTCAACTATTTTCTTTAACTTTAGGTTAGACAATGTCAACAAACATTATTTTTTACTATTTCCATGTGATCTAAAACACTTAGGGTCGGGTCACCTTGACATGTATCCAAATTAGACCTTACCAAGTCTTTTGTTAACTTATACGTGTAGTAGTCAGTGTGAAATATCAAGATGACTAGTTTAAGATTCTCCCAAATTCTAACATACTCTTAATCAATAAATGACTTACTAGTACAATATATACTTAGACCTCTTCCTATTTGAGCATTGTTTTATTGTTTAATTGACTATAATCATGGGAGGTCATACTCATACTACTAGTGAGGATGAAAATAGATCCTTAAAATGTTAAAAAGATTTAACTATACCATGTTCTAAACATTAAAAAAAATGACACTTTTAATAACTTTTTTTTATGAAAAGTAAATTTTATTTATCTAACATTGAATTCAAAGTTTATATAAAATAGATCTAAATCTACAAAATCTCAGACAATTAAATAGATAATTTTCGTCAGCCCACATTGTCCACTATGTTTTAACATATATAAGTTGTTTTGTTTGCATTTAGGGTATTCTTTGAGTGAAAGGTGAAGTCTAATCCTTTTCCAAAAAAAAAAAAAAAACACAAAAAATGGTAAAATATATCTTAACATGTTTTTTTATTTAAACTCAATTGATTTTGAAATATAACTTACATATTTATGAAAGTAAAAAATATATAAAATTTATATATATGGTTGTCACAAAAATGGTGAAGTAGATTTTTTTTTTTATTTGTATGTGTTAATGTGTAATAAAAAAATTGTCTCCCAAAAAAAAAAATAAGCATTGTTCTCAAAAATAATTGTTTTTCTAGAATGAATGTAAAAAATATAAAAAATATAAAAAAGAATAAATTGATACTAATTTTACTACTTTATCTTTTTAATCTTGGTAACATTGACAATAAAAAAAATCATAGAACATTTTAAAAATATAAAAATATTATAAATTATTTCTTGTATCTACTAACAAAAATTTGCGGATCCATCATTGTCGATCCAACCTATTATCATCCTAATTTCCCAATTGTTAGTTAACAATAGGACTCAAATTATTAATAAAGGAAAAGTATATGAAAAAAATGATAAAAGTTTTAATTGAAGACTAAAAGTAATTTTTTAAAAATAGAGACAAAAACATAATTAACCTATAAAGATCATGAATTAGCCCATCTCAGCGGGCATAAAATCAAAGGCTCAATATATATGCCAGCACACATCTCCAGCCAAATTAATGTTCATACGCGTGTGTTCCCTACTCCCTAGAAGCATTTGTTCTTTATCTACTTCTCTTTTTCAAAGCTTTGCTTTGGGAATATATAATATAAGTGATTTTGTCGGCAGAAGCTGCTCGCTTTGGAGAAACAGTTGTTTTAGTAATATCTATGACCAAGGTCCAAGGGTAATCCACTTATGGATATGGTAATTATCTGGAAAAAATTTCCTAATGACGTTATGGCAACAGGGATGATGATGTTAACATCATTAAAACAATGTCATGGGGTATGGTGATGCTGATGTTGAGACAGAATTAGATCCACCATTCCACTCCACTTCCAAGTTGTAATACCAACGACAAAGGAGTAAAAATATCTCGTGGCGATATAGTATCAAGTATGCAAGACAAATCGTAATGTTTTAAGCATGATTACTAGCTACTAGTACCTGTATAATTTAATTCACATGCTAGATTTATTTTTTATTTTTTGAGGAAACATACTAGGTTTATTAGTGTGCATATTCATGTACGAGATCGAAAATTATAGCTAATATATATCCGTACGTGTTATTAAAATTTGAACAATCCTGTAATTCATTACGGACGACTTGTTATACTCCATTATATGGAGTGTATTCGAACCATGTCCAGTTCTATCCATTGTATGGCGTATCTTTAATGAAATAAAAAATAATATATGGTAGTAATATAAAATTTAAAAAGTGTGTAAATATAATAATAGCTATATCGTTTCTTGCAGTTAAAAGAAGCTATATCGTTTCTTAATTAATCTATTATAATGATTTAAATTTGATGCATGATATACTAGATAGGTATTTGGATATGATGATATCGAGTATCTATTTAATCCATGCAAAAAGATAAAAGTAACTTACTGGATAGGTATTCAGACAAAACACCAAATTCCAATTCGGTCCCTTATTAAGAGGCATATAGTCACACTTACTAAATAATCGTGGGGTTAAGCCACCCAATCCTGATTAGAGGATATATTACCTAGATGGTAATTAGCACGTGCAGACCCAATAGTTAAAGGCCCAATAATATTAGTATAAAAAGGATAAGATTCTTAGGTAAAAATCATTGTTCATGGAATATCTTTTGCATGTATTTACTTTTTGGACCATACCATTCAGACAGAGCAAAAAAGGAAGAGATGCAGCGAGAACCCTTCAACATAAGAAATAGTATCTGATCCTATTGTGACACTAACACATGATTATCATGTTAATATGTCTCACCTATTCTATTAGTATTATTTTTCTAAATCAACTCACATGTTAATTCTACTATTTTTATTGTTTCTTTAGTGTTATCTCCTCAAAATTAATGTCCTTCGAGATTTATTGGTTTAATCGTAATTAAATTATGATTGAACCGATATTAATAAAATAATATTAAATAAATATAATGTTGTAACTTTTTAGCACTATAGACTACATTATAATATTATTTTGATATATTTTTAAATTCAAAGTATAATAAAAGTCCAAGAAAATGAAAATACTTAAATTTAAAATTTAATAAAACAAAACAATATTCATTAACAATAGCAAGTTCACATCTAGAGTAAAGAGGAAATAACAAATTATTATAATATAAATTATAAAAATTAAGATATAAAAATGGTAAATTAATATAAATGAGTAAATTATATGTTTTATAAGAAAAAAAATATAATTGTAACATCCCAATTATTTGTACCTTGAAAAGTTTTGGGTAAAAATAACTAAGGTTTGAATGATAGTTAGTGTTGCATTTTAATTAGTGAAATAATTGTTTTAGGTGTGTGATATTCTTGAATGGATAAGTGCTACAAAATTTTAATTCTAGACCTAAGAAGATATGTTTTAGGCTTGAAAAAAACCTTGATCAACATCTAGTCAAGTAAAGTCAAACCAGTCAAATAAAAATCAAAGTAAGGGAATAACTTCATTAATGACATTTTCATAATTATATAATTTTTTAGGTTAAAAATTATTTTGATCCTTGATAAAATTATTTTGTAAGTTATGTTTGGCTTATATGATATGATAGGAAAAGAAAAATAGAAAAGAATGAAGTGTGTTGGTGGGTTTGTAAAAAAATGAGGTATTCAAATATAATGATTCTTTGTTTTCAGATATAAACTTCACAAAAAGTTAGAATAATGACAGCTTAAAACAAAATCGTTCATATATTAAAATAAATACTTGCTAGCTGTAGACCGTTCTTTATCATTGATCATAGATATACGCTTGATTTGTAAGTTTATCTTGAGAATTCATGTACATAAAAGTGAGGATGGGGGAATCATACTAAAGCAATAGAAAAAGCGAATAACAACATTACATATGAGAGCAAAAAGCTCCCTTACCTATAGCAGTATGGAAAAGTACTAATGCAAAAAAGAAAAGAAAAAGAATTTCAAGTTATAATTATCGTTCTTTAATATTTTGCTCAAGCGATACCGGAGCACCAATTTCCATTATATATATATATATATATATATATATATATATATATATATATATATATATATTTTAAAGTCTGCAAGTACAGCAAAATAAATTCTTCTAGTTCTTTTTAGCTATTCTGCATTTCATTTAAGAACTACATTTGGTACAGCTTAAGATCCTCGAGCACTCATTAAATTAGGTTTGGCTTAAAATATATTACATTATTTCATGAAAACATCTGTTTCATGGGATAATTAAGATCTTTAACATTTATGAAGTAACTGCGATCAGTGGATCATCCAATAGCTATATAACCTCTTTCTTACAGCACTGTGTTGAGAGAAAGAATATTATGGTACAAACTTACAACTACGAAAATGAAAACCTTCATTAAGTGCAAACTCAATTGAGTTTGCTTCAAATTAATATATATCTATATCTATATATATATATATATATGATGTTTGGATTACAATTTGGAACCTATAGTTTGATACAATGAGAAAGCAATAATTTTCAATTTCTGGTCACTATGATATGATAACCCAAAATAATATTTAATCACTAAACAACCCGAAGTTTTCATTTGCCAAACGTGTTCATATATATTAGCCAAACAAACTAGTACTATTTAACATTAGCATACTTATTACAGCATAGCATAATTATCTCTACACAGTGCCAAAAAATTGGCACAAATTAAAAAAGGGTACTATTATTTATTAAATGCTAGGCCCTGCAACTATGTATAATCATGTTATAACTAAAATATATATAACAACCAACAAGGTTCAAAACACAGTTGATAGAAGATTGGATTCCTTAAACATTCTTACAGATATTCACATTATTTGCTTTATGTGTTTTTATCGCTCAAGCATCAAACGTTTCTGAACCATAGCAATATATATTTCAGCTTTGGTGTCCACGGTTTCATCGGCTGGCTGGCGATACAACTCATCCAAATTGCTCCTAGTATCTGCAACCACAATGCGAAGCTTCTGATTTCGCTTTGTGGTTGCATAGTCCTCGTGGACAACGAACCCTACAGAGGCAGGAGAAGAAGAATAGTGATTTGTCTTAATATCTGAAGCTGTTGTTGTGTATTGCACGGTGGTTGAGGAAGGTACTTTTGGTGTATTTCTATAGAAAGGCAACGATTTTCCTCTCATGGACGACCCTCTGTGGCTCTTTCTGTATGCCTCCATTTTCACCAGCAAGTTTTTAGAGCAAAATAAAGGGTATTAGAATTACTAAAGGAGATTATTGCACGGTGTGAATTTCAGTAGTTCAGTAGCATGAGGGTTATGGGTATATATATTGTTGTTTCTGAAGTGGAATCCGGATAAAGATGAGGATGGTCCCTCATCTAAAAATCTTGAGGCATAATGTCTTTAAACCCGTATTGGCTCACTGTTTTATTCCAATTATTATTTTAGTAAGCTTTGTTGCTTTCTAAAATATATGTTGGTCTCTTTTCGCTAATGGAATCGATCGATAATAGGTTTTGCTAATCCTTTAGGTAGAGTTGGTCCAGCTTTTTGTCACTTTCTACTTTTAACAACTGTTCTCTAGAATATATAATTCCAAACATTTCAATGATCAATTTCTCATTTAAAATCTTCGATGATATTTGAATAAATTTTTTCATAAATTACTTATAAAAATTAAGAAAAAAATGAAATATTTGTTTTCTATAACCTAAAACTAACTTATACAAATAGCTAAAATGAGATTTGGTAGAACTTAACGTTAAAGAGTTAGATGTGTCATCTTAGCTCTAAACTTTAGAGTGGTCCACTTTGCTCATAATGATTCTAGGATTTTTTAGCCCACCTTAACGAGAGAGCATAATAACCCCATTCAGTATGGGGTCGGGACTAGGGTTAATAATGATCAACTCAAAAGTCATGACTACTTCAAAAAAAAATTCAACTATTAAAAAAATATTTTCATCCCAGTCTCAACTAACCTGAGTAATTTTGCATCAACCTCAACTAAAGCATCTTTAGCTAGACCATGGTTGGGGCTTCTTTTGGCCAACCTCACTTGAGCCATATCTTTTGACTAGCTTCAATTGAGAGCATCTTCAGCTTGCCATTGGCAAGGATGGCATATCTGGCTTGACCTTAATTGAGAAATCTTTTGACAGGCCTCGACCTTTGCCACAACACATTTGACTTGGCCTCAGCCATGGAATCTTCAGGTTAACCTTTGTAGCAAATCTTTTTTATGGTCTTGATTGGGGCATTTTTCGACCGGCCTGGGGTTACTTTTAGCTATCCTCAGCCATTTCATCTTTAAGCCAACCTCGATCAAGTCATCTATTAGTCGACCTTAGTTGAGGCACCTTTGGCTCAACCTCGACCATGATAGTTTTGGCTCATCCATAACCACAACATCTATGGCTTAGCCTCGACCATGGTATCTTTGGCTCAACTAAAACCATGACATCTTTGGCTCAGTCTTGACCAAGGTATTTTAGGCTTTACTTCGACCAACCCATCTTTGAGTCTACTTTAGCCAAGGCACCTTCAGCCTAGCCTAGGTTAAGGCATCATGACTTGCCCACAGCTAAGGCATTTTAATTCAACCTTGGCTAGATCATCTTCAAGTAGGTTTTGACTAGAGTACTTTGTACCTGGTTTTGGCAAAAGTATTTTCTACTAGACTTTGATTAGAACATTTTCAACACGATCTCAACCAAAATATGTTCAACTCAATCTTAGCAAAAGTATGTTTAACTTGACCTCATCTCTAAAGCATCTTCAGCTCTGTTTCTAGTAGAGTATCTTCAACTTGACCCCATCCATAATATGTTCAACTTGGCCTCAACTAAGGTATGTTCAACTCAACCTTAGCCATAATGTGTTTAACTTAGCTAAAGATATTAGAGTATCTTCAACAAGGTTTTGGTCAAGGTATCTTCAAATTGATTCGACTAGAATACAACCTCAATTTCGACTAAAGTATCTTCAACTCGATTTCGACTAGTGTTTTTTCAATCGTATCTCGTTCAGAGTATCTTTAATCCAGTCTCAACTAAAATATTTCAACTTAATTGGTGTCAATCATAATATCTTTCATTTGCCCCAATTAGACTTTCTACATCTTAACCTTGGCCGCAAAATTAAAAAAGTAGGTCAAATTATTAAAATTTAAAGCCTATAAACTAGCTCTAACCTAACGGGCCTTGGTCCAAGCCCATTTTGGTCAAGACCAAATGGGACAGGTCAAGCTATTTTGATGGCTTAGAAAGAACTTTTACAAATTAACTTAAGTGTGAACTATTTAATTTTAACTTATGGTAAAACCTATTTCATTTTTTCTTATTAAATAAGTGTTTATGGTATTAAAAAAAGATTTTAAAAATTGTTTCCATTATAAATTTATAAAACAACAACTTAGAGATAAATTTTCATTATCTTTTCTTGTTTGTGTGGTTTTAGGCTTTTAGTTCAAAAGGTATGATCAATAGAAGTGGTGCTACAGATGGTGCGAGCGAGCCATGTTGGTTTTGCAAAGATTTATTGATAATTTCAAAAACTAAAAAACATTTGAAATTATAAATTAAACACACACTGTCGGTAGAATTCTTTTCTTGAAATAATCAAGTTCCGTTGCCTTAACTTGAATTAGTTATGGTTGATAGTGATTTATGAGTAGCAAGAATCTAAAAAAAAAGTTTGGCTAGAAAAATCTGCCCTTCCAAAGCTTGGAAAGGGATCAGATTCTGTGTCTGGAACAAAATTTCCTGCGAGGTTAGGCTGCATAGTACATCCACATGACCAATTATACCTTTTCCTTATCTACAAAATATGTTATGGATTAATACATTTTTCTTTTGTCTCATACTTACAGCTAGCTGTTACATATGTTCGTCAAATAAAATAAAATAATATATTAAAAAAAACTAGCTGTTATATATGAAAAATGGGATAGGCTTAATTTAAGATTTTGCATAAAGGGATACGGGGCTCCACATTATATGCTTGATAGTTCAGATTTCATAGGAGAGGGATTTATACTTTATCCACTACTAAACCCAAGCTTTTCTGCTATGTATAATTTCGAGAAGATGCTTTTTGATTGTATATTATTATATATGTACCCTCACCTCAACATGATACGTGAAACCTAAGAATTTTAGTTTTCACTGTATTTATGAAATTTTGACTATTTAAGCAATTTTTGGGTCCACTAGCTAACTAACACGACGAATTCGCAGATTGTGCAGCAGCAGCAGAAAGCTAAAACCATATCTCCAAAAAGACTGAGGAAAGCAAGATAATAATGGTGGATGATGATGGATAAGAATGGTATCCTTTTCAATACTTTAAACAGTTAATGGGAGCATTCGTTTGTAGCATGAGCCAGACTTGCCTTGAAATATATGAAATTTACTCTCTAGCTTGTACATTAAATTAGAATAAATTTTATAAATCTAGATCAAATAAGAGTATATTTTATATAAAAATTAATTAATTTTATAATCTGTTTTCTTTAAATACCTGTACCCAGATTTATACATTACTTTTTTATTTATCAAATTGTTATTTAAAGACTTTATCTGAATTAATTAGGAATTGTATATATATTAACTCACTTATGTACTTGTAAATAATTTTTTCTCACAAATATTTTTAAATTTCATTTAATTTATAAAAAATTGTGCAATATGTAAAATAATTGTCTTCACTTTCATGATGTGGACATTCAAAAATTTTACACGTCATATCAATATTTTTATTTTTTATCTCAATTTCTTTTTTTTATTTTTATCTCAATTTCTTCCTATTATATTACATAATACTAATTATATCAATCACTTTTTTCTCATCTCTCTATCTCTCTCAAGATGTAAACGTACATTTCAAAAGTGCCCCCATCATTAAAGGATCATATTTTTTTAAAAGTAATGATGTACAAACATTTCATTATTTTAAACATTTTTCTAACACTTCTTATTTATTTTTATTATTCTCTCTATCACATCATAAATTATATTATATTTATATTTTTTTTCTTTTTTACCTTTCACTAAGTGTTAATAATAACATATTGGGTGTTAATGTAACATTTTTCTATTTTTTTATGACCCTCCATTCCATCACCCTGCTATAAACATTAGTGAGCCACTTGTCTCTCCCTTTTTCACTTTTGCCCTTCAATTTTCTGTTTCCCTTCTTCGTTTGTGCACCCTAGCCACCACACCTTCGTCTCTGTTGCATCCTGCATGTCTTGCCACCACTGCATCAGGTTAGCCTCATGTCCTTTCTTTGTCTCTCTTTTATTGTCATTGTCTCAAGCCCTCTTTTTGTGATGTTTGAGTAGGCTTTCCACTATGCCATTATAGTTTCTACGTCACACCAGCATTACGCCCCATCGTGCTAACCAAGTAACCCTCATTCTTATCTTCATTCAATAGTTAGTACTATTTATTTTTGTTTTAATTTATCTTTAGATAAAATTTGATATTTAATTAGATGAGAAAAACATATATTATTACAATTTAGGTTTAATTGCACTTTTGATCTCACGGGTATCACAATTATGCAATTTTTGTCCCTCAAATTTATATTATACCAATTGAGTTTCTCAAGTATCTTAATTGTGCAATTTTAGTCATTCAAATTTTATTGAACTAATTATGTCTCCTAGGTATTGCAATTATACAATTTTAATTCTTCATTTAATAGATCAACATTATTCTTGTTAATATATATACTTGAGAGACTAAAATTGTGCATAGATACAATATTGGAGTTCAAGTTGTCGATTGAAACTTAGAGGGCTAAGTTGCACATTTGTGATGTATAGAAGATCCAATTGATACAGTTAAAAATCAATAGACTAAAATTGTATAATTAGGATATCAAAAAAATTAAGTGAAATTAAGCCTATATTTTATTTTACAAGATTAATGAAATTACATGCCAAATAAAAAATTATTTAACTTAATTTAATTAGCTTGCTTATTGATCAGAGTTACTTTATTGTGACATGAGAATGATTTTCTTGTAGAAAATCTTATATTCACATGTATAAGATTCTTTTGAAGTATAGTGTGAAATATACTCCACCTATAATATATATGTGATATATTATGATATGGTGATTATTATTACTGCTTATTTCTTGTTGTCATTTTCTTGTTTGTGACTTTCTTTTCAAATTTTTAAAATAACAAATTTAATGTTAATTTGTAAATACTATTAAAAAATTGTTTTTAAAAATGATTTTATGAGATTTTTCATGATGGTTTACAATTATCTTTTAAATCATTGTAGTAGAAAGTTAACATTTTTCACGGCAATTTTCAAATCCACTTAAATTAGTCATTTTTATGTTGGTTACTCACAAAACTGTCTTAGATATTTTTTTTTTTTAAATTTGTTGTTTCTTAAATATTGTTTTCTTCAAAAATTGTTGTAAGTTTCAGACATCCTATACATATTGCTCCTTATTATATAATTAAAGACCAAGTAGGTAAGTTTTGGACACTGGAATTACCAATGAAGAACATGAACATGAAATGTGTTCGTTCATACTTCATAGACAAACAAAACATCATTCAAGAATAAACATATGCACCTAAAGTGCAGGATCGTCTATTTCCCAACTGGAAACGTAATCCGTCAAAAAAATTAAAAATATAGACTATACAGTGCTAAAACGAAAGCATTTTAGTTCGCGAAAAACTTGGGTTCATACCTTCGATGTTGCAGCATGGCAGAGGCAAAAGCGAGAATGAGGGTTCATAACTTGTTCGTTGACGGCGACACAAGATAACGACAGTGGTGGCGCGGTACAACGATACAACGAAGAAACAACGACGGTGCAAAACTAACGGGTATCAGGGCAGCAAGGCTTGGACGCAACAGTAAGTTGTTTCAAGACATGGAGCAAAACTTGGATGTGAGAGCACTGACAAAAATTAAACCTTTTCATTTTTACAAGAAAACGAGGACGGTTTCAGAAAAGTCATCGGTGACCAACCTGATTCTAAGTCAATTCTCAAGAAATTGTGATGAACTAATTAATGTTAACAACGTCGTTAATCACGTCACTTAATTACAAAAATGCCAGCATGACTTTGTTTAAGACGATTTTTGTATAATCATCACCTTTCGTGGAAACATTTTTTTTAGTAGGGAAGTGTATTTTATGTAATTAAAATTATATAATGATCATAATAAAATATCTAACGTACTTTATTTATTAACATTATTGGCATATAATTCAGAAGGTGTTAACATTAGTGACAAATAGTTTGAATCTTTTAAGCATATGAATTTAATTTTTTAAACTCTGGTTATGTGAATAGAATAACATATGTGAGGGAGAGAAAATTTCCTTTTAAGTGATATTATATTCTACTTCCTCAATTAGTCTCATTATATCTGACTCTGTGAATACCTTGTCTCTCTGTACACGCAAGGGGAATTTATCAAATTCTTAAGCATTTGGAACACGATTAATATATATATATATATATATATATATATATATATTATAGTGTTATTATTTGGTTTCCCCTCTATTTTTATAATTTGACTCCATTGTCTTGAATTTTTTAATTGTCTAAAATTATTTTCTTTTATTGACTCTTTTTTTCTTATATTTTGTTTATCTTACGCTTTATATGGTTAAACACATTTGACTATATTTTAGAAGGCAAAGTATGTTTTGAACTCCTCTAAGATTTTCAAAGTTTGGATTTAGCTAGTTCTTTTAAATTTATATATTTATTTTCGTCCTTCTAATTTTAAAATACACAACTTTCACTCTTCAACATGATTTAAATAATGCTTTATAGAATGACAAAAAGTTATTCAAATTCCAAACGTACGTGGTGTATTTCAAAATTACATGGAAAAAAACCCAACAAAAAAGACTAAAATTAAATTCAAAAAATATATATAGTTTGTCCCCATTGACCTGGGTCTTGGATCCATATATATATATATATATATATATATATATATATATTATATACTTTTATAGAGGGAAAAAAATCTATATTTTATTTAAGACGTTTTCAATCTTTTACCATGAATGTGAAGACGCTTGGTTGTATATTAGAAGCCATAAGGGTTAGATTACCCCTTATACTTTTTTCATGTTCATTATTTTGTTAAGGTTAATAAAGAAAAAGTGAATGTTGTGGAACTAAAGTTAATTGCATGTATGTTACGATCTTAGTATTTTTCCACGAAAACTAACATTTTATATATATATAGATATAGTATGTGTTGTCCACTGTTAGGGATAGCAACTGGAGGGAGTGAGACGGATTTGGCTATTCCATCCCCGGATAAGGCAGGCGAGTTCGGTTCAAGTTTATAAAAGGTGGGATGAAAAACGAAACTTAATCTCATTCTCATCGGATTTAATCCGATTCAAGAAAACCTGCAGAGAACTCATATTGCATTTTTTATTTTTATTTTTTAAAATATTTGTTCATATATATACTTTAAATAAATTATAGATTAAGTTATTTATTATATTTTAATTTAATCACTATATATTAATTTAATAAAGACTAAATAATGTAAACATATTTAAGAACTAAATTATATTTTTGGTTAAATATATAATTTTTAATTTATTATAATTATAATGTTATATATTTTTAACTATTAAAATAATTATTTTATATTTATTTTATATCGACAAATGTTAATTTGTTAGTTTTTATTAAAAAATGTTAGTTTGAGAGATACGGATCCAGAATCTTTTTTCCATCCCTTCTTTCTTTACTCTTACTCAATCATTGGGTCAACTTTATATCTCTTATTATTTTATATTTTAATAATTATAAAAAAATATGAAATAATTACATAATTATAAACTACATATAATATACATAATAATAGAATTATATATAAATGTATAACCATATTATTAATAATTATAAAAATATACTTAGAGGGATGATGGCAAGTTTGGCAAGTTGGAAAAAACTCAAACCCATCAAATTTTTTCCATCAAACTCAAAGCGTAGTCGAGTATGCATGGAATCAGTTTTTATTATCATGCCTATCTATTGGGACTCATCCGCTATACCTTTTGCAATTATACGTTTAAAATTTTGTAGAACATATAACTGTCCTCAATTAACTATGGGTAGATCATTTGCTTGTAACTATTTTTATGTATTCAAGAAATTCAATTGCGTATGACTCATACCTTAGGTTTCTTGGAGGTACTTGATTTCGAATATGTTCTCAAAAGATATGGAACAATTTTATAATTTTAGGTACCTGGTGCGTGTGTATTCTTCTAACAATATCAACTAACTACCTTTTTCGGTTTGATCGGTCTCCAACCATTTAGAGATAGATTCGACTAATAATAATGCATGTTTGATTGCAACAGGGTTGGATGCATGCATGCAGGTTGAATGTGCTCGTGACTGTATGTGTCTAGTAGTGAGTTAGAGAGGCACATCAAATATTGTTGTACATGGGACCAAACTTTATTGATTATTTCACCTAAATTTGGTGTTTGTGTCCTTATACAATTGCATTCTTTCTTCACTTTTAGTATGATGGAGCAAGCAACGGTTGAGAAGAGTAAACTAACTGGCCTTGCCCACCTGGCTTGCATAAAATATTGGTCATGCATGAGACAAGAGTCTTAAAGTTAATTGTTTAATATTCTAGAATAAGATACTCCAACTCACTGTCTAGTCGTACATCGCACCTATTCAAGTTGGTTATTATTGCTTGGATTCCTTCACTTCCTTGCTTACTAGGATAATTAACTTTGAGCTTGTCACTGCTCATAAATATCAATTGTGTCTATTGAAGGGCTCCTAAAGAAAACTATGTCTATATGTAGAAGGAGTTTTAATTGGACGCAGGGGTGGATCTAGAAAAAAAAAAATAAGGGGGGATAATAGTGACGGGGGTTTGGAGGCGGCGCCTCCGAAATTTTTTTTTGTGATGAAAATTAAAGGAACAAATTATTATAACAAAAGTGTGAAAAATGTACAATTTAAAAGAGAAAAAATTAACAAAATTAGCATATGATGGGTACTCAAAAGTAACAAGAATATAGCCACTGCATCCATAAAAGTTACAAACATACATATTCACACTCACTCATTTCTTATTTTTCATCTTTTTTATTATTCTTTTTCCATACTTTTCAATTTTTTCTCTTGTACAAATGTTTAAACTATTTTTTTATTTCTTTATTTTATTATTATAAAAAAATTCTATTCTTGAGAATTTAAGGGAGACACTGCCCCCCCCAATTGTTAACCTGCGTCCGCCCATGATTGGACGAGTACGGCTCAAAGTAAACTCTTGACATTCACCAAGAAAATCTAATTCAATTTGATTGAATAAAGTGTGTGAATATTATAAATTTTATTTTATTGTATTTAATTTCTATCAATAAAAAAAACTCCTTTACATTCAATTAAATTGTAGACAGGTAATCAGGATTATATAAATTAAGGTTGTACTTGCGATTATGATAATTACTTTGTGACCATTGAAATTGAGAAAAATATTTTTTATAACAAATTTAAGTGTTATTATAAAAAATGAAATTACTTTTATTTGTATATTAAAGAAGGAAAAAATTTAAATGTACACCTTAATTTTAAAGTGTATGGGTGAAAGGAAAATGTATAAAGAGAATTAAAAGAAGAAGAAAAATTGGTATATGTGATAAATGATAAAGAGAGATATGTAAAAAAAATGGAAATGAGATGGAAGATAAAATGGTTTCGCTCATCTTATACTTTTGTTTGGTAAAATTCGGATATAAAATTTAATTTTTAAATAAAAATACGTAGTTTACAAATTACAATATATTAATCAAGTCTTATATATTAAATTTGAGTACAAAAATTCCTCTCAGCAATGTGTCATTTGTGATTTCTCTGCACCTATGTGAAAGATCCCACATTTTATCTTTTTTATCTCTTAAATATTAAATTTAGTTAAACTCAACTTGTTTGATTGTTAATATAAAATTATTTTCTATAAGTATAAATTTGAATTTGAATTTACCATATCCAATTAATAATTTATTTCCAAACTCTTCAATATAATTATTGTTTTATTTTAAAAGTAGAATTCTCATGTATCTCCTTTTATATTTAATTTATTGTTTAAATGCTAAAAATTAAAAGGCAAACACACATAATATTTTAAATTAATCATGTGATTACTATATAATTTTTCATACTTTTAAAATAACAACTATTCTCACCAGATATATCTCCATATATATATGTACACGTAAAATTTAAATTTTAAAATACACTAAATTCATTTATTAAGATAAATATGTATAAAAAAAAGTCACTTGTCCTTTGCATGCTTTCTGAATTCATCACTCTGTACTCCTTCCTTTTTCATACACTGATAAGTTTTCCTAATTTATAATACATGTTTTGTGAGTTTTTATACTACTTTAAAAAAATTCATTTTTAATTAATTAATAATGCTTCCAATTTATAATTCATATGTAATTTCATGAAAAAAAAATTCATTCAATACACAAATTTATATTTTAAACCTTTAACTTTATTTTTGACAGAAAACTTTAATTTTTTATAAATATTTGTCAATATATAACAAAAAAATATAAAAAAAAATTATGTATCTCATTATCGGAAGGCTTCACGCTATGAACAGAACAGGAATTACATATGTAAAGAGACGATTTTAAGATTAAAACCCTTAAACAACCTCTTTATATAAGATAAGATACAATTTATTAGTTAGTAAATGCACCTACAATTATTATTATAAAGACTTCAAGTTTTTTTTACTGCATAAAGACTTTAATAAAAACAATACACCCTACCTCATATTTGTTTTAGTGATGTAATATCATCATAAGAAATTTAGAAAATATATCCATTTCAGTTATTTACGGATTTACTAAGCAGGCTAGATCTTGCTTGGACTTTACGTTGGGAAGGCCTCTGGCCTTTATGATGCTTTCCCTTTGTATGAAGTGCAAGAGAATCCATGACTAGAAAGAAAAAATAAGGCGAGAGAATCTAATCCTAGATTAAAAAGTGAAATGGCTTTATATTTTACTTAGCATATCAAACCACTTCTCCCTATTCAATTAATTTAGATTAAATATGATATTGATATTTCTCCTTTTCACAAGTATCTCTCAACCCACTAAATCAAAGACTAATTTCATCTATAATACATAATTATCGTTGACTCAAAAAAAATTATACATAAAAGAAATAGAATACAAATTATTTCACTAAATAAATTATTCTATCATATGTAAATATAACAAAATTTTACACAACTACATCAATTCTTTAAGTTTTATTACATTTCAATTTACGAAAAATGAGTAGTTATTACAAAATAAACAAATAAAATTAATAAATTATTGAGTTTTCCTGTCTAGTTAGTTTTTTAATTTTGACTTGGTAGAAAAACTTTTTGTAGAAAGGATAATTATTAAGAATCAATTGGATTAAAATTAAAGTTTAAAGTGTCTGTATTTACAAAAATGGTAAATTTAAATATTAATTGGAATAAAATTAAAAGTTTAGTAGTATTTAAGTTTAGTAGTGTTTATTTGTAAAAAGAGAGTAAAATTTAAAGATGAACTGGGACAAAATTAAAGTTTAAAAGTGTCTGTTTATACATTATTAAAAAAAAAGTGTCTATTTATTAAAAAAGAGTAAAGTTTAATTAAAGGACTTATTACTCTTTTTCCTTTACTATTTTGTTTCTTTTGTAGTGTTTTAACATAGTTATCTCTTTTCACCAACCGACCGAAAGACTAGTGACTTTGCCTAACAAGGGCGGAGATTTGCTTAACTTGTTGCTAAGAGTATAATTGTGAAATCTTGTTCATTGACTAAGTTTAGATAATGAGTAAGTGGTTAAATTGATATATATTAAAAATTTAAAATTATATATGTATTTATTATATATAAATATATAATTAATATTATTTGAGTAAGAAAATTTTATTGATATTCTAAAATCTAAATTAAAAAATCCAATTTATTTTCAAAATTCATTTTTTTAAAAAAGAAAATTATTTTTTAAAAAATCAGTTGGGTCAGACTAGTCCAATTGGGATCCAATAATCAATTCTGGCGATTTAATTGGGTCAACTTGGGTGGACTGCATAACTAATCCGAAAGTATAATCGTCTCAATTAGGTCATCGATTCCGGTCCGAACCCGAGTTTGATAACCCTGATTAAGAGTTTCAATGATTGAATATGAACATGATTGCTCCACTCCACAACCACCTGTAGCTTAAGGATAGGTTGCACAATATTCTTATTGAAGTTTTATTGTTTTTTAAATTTATTTTTTAAAAGATTCTTGAATGAGATTGATCTACCTTATTTTATACACAGGGAAAAGAACTAAAGTCTAGCTAGGATATTCCCCAAACCTCTCCGAATATTATCTACTAAAATCTATGGCGGTTTCAAACATCATTCTCCTAAATTCATTTACGTTGGATTTGTTTTTGGTGAGAAATATAAGGTCGTTCTCATACTGATGCTAATGCTACTTATAGGCATAGGGGCTAAGGTGTCGAATAGACACATTTTTTAATATAAAAAAATCATCAGAAACTCATTTAAAATGAAAAGAGATCATAGTTGTTTAAGTTTCTTAATATTCGTACTAGTAGCATATAATATGTTAGTGTATTATTAACAACCTAATCATACTTTATTCGTCGTAAAAAAAGTCTAATTATTAAGATCTGATTTAGAGGTTGGTTCGAATAAAAGGAGTTTGAATTCTTTAAGTTTGTGATTCAAAGTTTGATATTAAAATTTATGGGCGTGAAAAGAAAAGGTTAAATTAATCTACACGTCTCTAAATTATTTAAGTTTTTTAATTTAATTCTTATTTTTTTTATAAAATAATGTACATATAACTGAGTTTCTAAACTAGAAAAAGTATCAATAATGGTTGACATAAAGGGTAAAGGATGACAACTTTTGTTTTTTAATCAAGAGATTCAGGATTTGAATCTCGATTGATCATTGGATAGGATATAGATTGTGTAAGGAAGAAAATATTTATCTTGTATAAAAAGATTTGTTATTATTTTCAATTGGATAAAATTTTAACTTTTTAGAATACTAATTTATTTTTTTCTAAAACTTTGTAAATATATAATGATTAAATGCACTCAAAACAGATCAAATTGTGATAATATTTTACTAAAGAATTAAAAATTTCAATGCTGATATAATATTTTTATTCTATATAGAAATAAAGTATTATATTAACATGAGAAAAAATAAAACCAAAACAAAGATAAAACAACAACTTAAAAAAGAAAAGAAAATATCATAGGTGATTTAATTTAATAATTTAATAAATTATATGAGCTAAAATTTAATGTGTTTTATATATAATAATTAATTTATATAAAACAAAAAAATCATTATATGATATGGGTTGGGTCAGGTCAGGTTGGGTTTAAAAAAATAGAATTCATTATTTAACCCGTATATGATTGGGTCTTAATTGAGTAAAGTTAGGTTTGATTCGAATATTTAAAAACCCAACTCAATATAATTGGATTGGGTTGGGTCATACATCCTTGGGGTGATCTCATAGTTCCTATATGGTGGAGACGATGAGGTCAGTCAATGGATTCTTTTTTCTTTTGCCACATTTCACTCAAGGGTTGAAGGGACATAATGCATCAAGTAGTTCGCAAGGGCTAACTTGATCCTTTTCCCCAAGATCCCAAATGAGGAAACCCTAAGAGAGTCATTGATTCCAACTACCGTCCATGTACGATCCATACTAGATCTGACCAGTTGCCCATCCTACCTCCTCTACTTTAAACCGTGTAAACGAGGTCATGGGAAAGCTATAAAGGTGTTGTGTTGCTAGGCGAAACAACAAAGAATGTTACACCCTAGATGGAGAGTGTCCAGTACAGAGTTGTAGGAGTTATACAATTGTCATGCTATTAGACGAAGCAACAAAGAATGTGGCACCCTAGATGGCGAGTGTCCAGTATGGGGTTGTAGGAGAGTTATACAAGTGTCATGCTGTTAGGCGAAGCAGCAGAGAATGTTGCACCCTAGATGGCGAGAGTCAAGTACGGGATTGTGGGAGAGCTATACAAGTATCATGTTATTAGGCAAACCAGCAGAGAATGTTGCACCCTAGATGGCGAGAGTCTAGTAGCCAAAAGCATCACTAGCTTATGCTCTAACTCGAGTAGCATGGGGCATGTGGAATCCCGTGTGAATTAGTAAGGACCACCTTGCAAGGCTAAATACTCCTAGGCGACCGATAGGAAGTAGTACAGTGAAGGAAGGGTGAAAATAACTTCCATAGGATAGTGAAATAGAACATGAAACCATAAGCTCCCAAGTCTAGTTCTTATCTTCTTAAATAATGGGAAGTGTTGGGCTTTTAGATAGATAGTTGAATTTTAAGCATTGGGCCAACATATTTGTTTACTAGTTTATCTTTGGCCTTAGTAATGTAGTATGTTTCACATTGGGGAAATTGTTATTCTCACCTTATCAATTGGCATTTTCACTCTTACCTGTTGAGTATTTTTTTCTTCAAAAATATACTTCTTGATGGAAGTATGATTACATTGTCCAAATTGTACAACCGAATCATCTTATAGTTTTGTATTTTTTTACCTCTCATTAATATAACAAAAATGTGTTTATGTTTCGTGCTTTTTGCACCCCTTCATTAGTATAACAAAAATGTGCTTTTGTTTCATTATTTTTGCATCCCCATAATTAATATAATGGAAATGTATTTTCATTAGGTGTCTAATAAAAGTGCATAATGGAAATGTGTTTTCGTTGTGCACTTTTATCAGACATCCAACAAAAATGTGATTCTATTGTGTAGCAATACACAATGAAATCACATTTCCATTGATAAAACACAAAAAATGCACCTCTTACATAGGCTAAGAAAGAAATAAGGCAGTGGGAGAAGAAAAAGGGTAAAAGAAGCAAACTAGTAGATGGGGTGTGAAGCAAATGTAAAAGGAGAAAGAGAAGAATATGGTAGAGAGTGAGAAGAGCATGAGGAGGGTGAGGGTGTAAGGAAACAACCAATGGGGGTAGTTTTGTCCTTTGAAATGATCTAAAGATAAGGGATGTGAATAGGAATTTTGGAGGTGAGAATAACAACTCCCTTAATATTGCAACTAAGCCCAAAGACAATCATGAAAATGACTTTTTCACTAAACTAGAAAGTCTTTGAAAGCAAATTACCAAGAAGAAGGTGTAGTATGAGAATAATTTACATGATAATGATAAGGGTTATTTTTTGACATTCATTTGTCTTATAGTAGGAGGAAATCCTTAAGTGGTGCTTCCAAGTGTTTGCTATTTTCAATTTTCCGCATCAGTTCCATGCATAACTGATGTCGAAAATACTTTCTACATTAGTTATGAGTATTATTTATTGATCCAACCTTTAAATTATATATAATTATATATTATTTTGATTATCTGTACCAAATTTTATATAAAAAAATTAAACACTAGTAAGAAAGAAATCAAACTATTTATATTTTAGTATATTTTCTTAAAAAAATATTATAATCTATTTGAAAAGAACTTTTAATCTAATAATGAATTTTGAGATAAAAGTATCCGGTAAAAGATATTGAATAGTACATTAGTAATGCAAATTACATCGATATAATTTGATCTCTTGACATATTTTATATCTATATATATAATTAAAAGTATACAACTTTGTAATTCAGTATTAAAAATAATGGTGTTCAAATTTAGTATTCACTTTTATAGATCAAATGTTCAATTTTATTAAATAACTTAGAGAGTTTAACTCAAATTCATAAAGTTATAACAAATTTGAGGTTTTAAAGACCTTCCATCCTCTTTCCTTACTTATATTAATTAAAAAATGAAAAAAAAATATAATTGGAATAGATATCTCACTAAAAATGGTTAATCAGATTCATAATAGAGATAAATTATCAACAAAGCTAGTAAATATTTTACACCAATATTATAATGACAAAAAATAAATATATTTATATATTGAGAGAGAGAAGAAGAAGAGGAAAGATCAAATTACTTTTGCAAAATTATTCTTTTCAATCATTTTTTCAGCAAATTAATTTTTTCTAATCCAATTGTTAACTTGAAAGTTTTATTACATAAATAGATTTTATATATTTTTAAAATAAATTATTATTTCATTAAACAAATTCATTTTAACATAAAAAGAGAATCCACACCCCCTACACCTAAATAGTAAGGGTTGATCTCAATCATGCCTTTCACTAGTCTTTGATACTTAAACATTAAACTGAAAAATGGGGGAAGAGTTACTTCTCCTATTTTGTTCACTCCATTATGTGAAGTTTTGAAGTGTTCAACAAATTGACTAATTTTCCATTTTGATTGGAACAATTTTATGTTCCCACGTTTACCACTACAAGACTACGTCCAAAAAATTAAGTGAAAAGAGGCAATGAGCCATGTAAACACACTAAATGACAGCGAAAGGAATGTAAATTATGTACTTGAAAATTGAAAATCACGACCAATTTTGAATTATAGGACCTTCTGGTTGTCCTTCCAACTACATTGGGTATAACCAAAGAAACATAAAGTCACCAACCACATGCACAACCTATTTATTTATCAGGTTTGGTCCTATGGAAAAAAGTGATCTTATGAGTTATGATCTGCATCTAACCCCTAATTGGTCCCTCTTCCCTGTATGTAATATTCCCACTCCCTAACTTCATAACCCCAACAATCCCAGCATTCTTTTTTCTAAGAAACATCTTTGCTTAGTTTTCTTTTTCTTTTCCCTACATGTCCTTGGTTTTTCTCAAGATTCTCTCTTTTCAATCAATTAGGATTTTAACCTCTACATTGTACACAAGATAAATGTTTTTTTACACAAATAAATTTATAATGAATAATTATATAAATTACACTATAATCAAAATTCATAATAAATATTTTATACTAAATTTTATTTTATTTATAATTAAATTAGTATTTTAACCTTCATAATATATGATAAATTTTTATTTATATATTTGAAAATTTACAATAAATAATAATTTTGAATAAATAAATTTTTATATAATTAAATATCGTAATAACTAAATAATTTTAACAAAAAATTATATTTTAGATTTATTATAAGTAATTTATATTGGTATACAAGGTTATTTTTAACTATTGATAATTTTTTTATAAAAATTAAATTAAATTTAGAAATAAAGATGTAAATGATTGATTAAATGAGGTTAAGAAAAATTTCTAAAACTGTCCTCATTGAAGGAAAAGTTCTTAAAAAGGCTATGGTAAAGAATATATAGTATCTCCTAAAGTGACTTTCCTATAAGAAAATTAACTATTCTAATTTATATATATTGGGGATTTAAAATTATAATATAAGGTTATATATTGACCATTTATTTAAATAAATATTAAAATTCAATTTAGGAAAAGGATAAAGGAGGGTAGATTGAAAGAGGTACACATAACATAATTAAGAAGAACAAATATCTAGACAAGTTAAAAGGAAAGTAATTTAAGATGTGATGACTGAAAAGGAAAATTTTATGAGTTGCTACGGGAGTAGCATGTGAAATGCACGTTCAAATTAAAATAATAATAAAAAGAAGAAGATAATAATGAGAATATTTAATTAAAAAAAGAAAAGAGTCAAAGTCTAATTCTCTCGAAATTGTATATTCTAATTTATTATGTTATAAATTAGAATATGCAATATAAATAATGATACTCTCATTTGGATATTCATTTTACATATATCTCTGTAATCAACTAAAAATATTTATTTATCAACTATCTCAAATGATGCTTTTTTTATTTATATTTACATATTTTATCTTCATAATTGTCTAGTCTTTTTAATCAACCTCTTTTATATTTATATCTAAATTAAATTTTGATATTTTTAAAATAAATTACCAATAACTATAAATACATCACAATTTAAATTAAATTATAAACATAAAATGTAATTTCTATATTTAAAATATTTGTTTGTTATAAATTTTAATTATAATATAATTTATATATTAAAATTATTTATTTATTACAAAATTTAATTATATAAAAATAACTATTTATTTTATAAATTGAATATATATGCTAAATTACTAGGAGTGAAAGCAGAAACAAGCTATTGAAATTTGAAATCGTAAATAATTTATGAAAGTTTATGATGATATAATTTTTAAGGTTAAATATGTTTTTTGTCTCTTAATTTTTGAATAATTTTTTTAGTCTGTAAACAAAAATTTGACTAGTCTTAATCTTTATACTTTTATTTGTTAACATTTTTAATTCATGTCCTCAAATATCATTATTAAATGACTGCGTGTCAACAAGACATACCGCTTGTCTGACATGAAAATCATAACACGTAATTTTTTAGATAAACTATATTTTCAAGCCTTCATCTTTTCATCATTTTATTTTACTTTTAGTCTCTTAACAATTTTTTTATTCATCTTAGTCCCATTTGAAATGGATCATGTGGTCACCATCCAAAAGGGAGATGAATAGTGATATTCAACTGAAATTGGCATTTTATGCACAAATAACACATTGTTTTTGTTGATACATCTTCTCAAGCTTCTAACTTGGATATTAAAAGTTTGTTAGAAGGATAATTTTCCTTTCTCATATGAAATGATGGATGATATTATCTATGAATATTAAATATCTTACAAAAAACTACTTATCAAAAGTTTAGAATCTGCTTTTATTTATTTATTGAAACTTGATGTTGCTTCTTAAGTTGAAAATTCTTTTCAAATTACCTTTATAATATCTAATGATCTTTCATAATCTAAAGTAAATATGCAACAATTCCATATATAAGAAGCATAAAATTGGAGGAAATACAGAAAACATTATATTGGTTCATCCATAAACTTTGGATTGCATCATGTTCCTATATTCATAGGATTTTCACTAATCACAAACATCAAATACAAATGTACTCTTTCTTCTCAAGCCTCCTCAAGCTTTATTAGTATTCTTATCTAGTCTTTACAGGTTGATGCTCAATTCAGTATTCTCACCTCTATAAGTGACAACTAGCATTCTTAACCTCTTCAAGGACTATATTTTGGTTGACCTTGGTTAGCTAGGTGATTTTTTGGCCGACCTCAATGGGAATTTTTGGTCAACCTCAATATATGTTATTTTTGGATGACTTCGACTAGGATTATTTTTGGTCGACCTAGGCTAATGTTGTTTTTAGAAGACCTCAATTGGAGTTATTTTTTACCAATCTTGACAAGAATTATTTTTGATCGATCTCATATGGGACATTTTTTTTTCAAACAGGTTTTGACCAAATAATGTGAATGTTGGAGTGAAGTATTGGTAAGAAGTTTTACATTAAATGAGCTTGTTGAGAAAATGTAAGTTATGGCAAGAACCAATATACCCAATGTCTTAATTGGGGTTTTGGGTTGGATATCATGTTAAGTTTATTGTGTGATTAATTGGTGCATAATCCATTGATAGAGATCTCCAAAAAAATTTACCCACCCCCTTCATATTTCATATGATGCGATTAGGTGACCAACCCTAACGATATATACTTATTAATTTAGAAAATAATAACAGTGCAAAGAAAAATGCTAGAAACACACATTCTTGAACACAACAAATTTTTGTGGGTCTTACTCTTATATAATAAGCCACTCTCCAATATTTTTTTAATTTTTAATAAATTTTAACAATAATAGAGAGTGTATGATAGGGGTGTTCGATGATCGGTTCGGATCGATTTTAACCAAATTTAGGACCCAACCCAATTAAATTTGATCGGTTCGGTTCGGTTTTCAGAAAAAAAATTGAAACTCAACCCAACCCGTTCATGAATAGTTCGATTCGGATCACCGGGTTATCCAATTAATTTTTTTTTTAGAACTACTATTTTATATCACAATTCTTTCAAATATCCCATACAATTAACACAATATTATTAAATGTATGAAAGTAGTAAAATTGATTCATTTAATACCATCAACATAATATTCTAAAATAGACTTATAATATAAATTAAAACAAAAGATTTGTGAACAATATTTATTATAATAATCTGAATCACAACTATTTTTTACAAACCAAGTTCTGTTATAACCAATTTTCTTACAACCAGATTTGCTGAAACAAACAAATAAACAAAATATGATCATTAATATTATAAACATGATAAACAAAATATGAAAAAAAAATGCGAAACAAATAACAATATACCTGAAAGTAATACATTAAGAAGTTCCAACACTTGCAGTTTCAACACTTGGAAACCCAATATTATAGCATTATTTAAAACCAAACCAAACAACTCTAGAAATTTAAACACAACCTCGTTAGCATAAAAATTAATTGATATTTTATATAAACATAAAAATGAAATAAGGGATTACACACCTGATTCAATCTTTTCTGCTTCATTTATTTCAACTTGCAAATCATTAACATTTTGCTTAGTAGATCTAAGCCAATTTCGGGCACAAATGAGAGCTTCAACAGTAGTAGGACTCAAGTAACTACGAAATGAATCCAATGGACAACTTCACTATGATAATTTTGTGTACAAGAGTTCCTAATATCCTAGTTTTCTAGTCTATCCTTACACAACAATTATCTCAGCTGGTATCCTTGTTTCCCAGAAAAAGCTCTAGTCTCAATTCACTAAGAATAAAGACAGACTAGTATCCTTATTTCCCTACCAGATTGGTATCCTAGTTTCTCAGCTAGATGTCGAACGTCTCAATTTATCAAGAATTGTAAGGACCCTCACTGCGGCGCGAGTGGCGCCAGATCCCGCACTGATAGCGCCGGGATCCTTCAGCAGAAAACCCTGTACAGGGTGTGGCGTTGATGGCGCCAGACTTACTGGAATGTGGCGCTTGGGGCGCCAGGCTCGCGCTGAAAGCGCGAGATTCTCTGGAAGTTCACGCCTGGAGCGCCAGAGTTGGCGCTGGGGGCACCAACTGGGTTGGTGGTGCCGCGGATGGCGCGAGGTGTGGCGTGCGCCACAGGTTCGGCAGGTTCACGCTGGTAGCGTGGGTGTGGCGCTGATGGCGCCACTATGTTGGTGCAGTTGGCGCGGGTAGCGCCGGAGGTGGCGCGGATCGCGCCAGACCTCTGGCAGGCCCAATATAAAAAGGGAAATCGCGTTTTCAGAAGAGAAAACCTTCTCTTCTTCCCCATCACCCTTTCTGCCATGGGAGAGGTTCCCAAGCTCCCATAACCTTGCTTTGTGACCCTAAACACTTCCTAAACCCATCAAACCTCCTGGAAATCACTTGTGAGCTGGAATCCTTCCTCCATTTCACCAAAAACCCCATGCTTTGAGAAACCTCATTCTCATGAGAAGTTGAAGAACTCGAGTTTGGAGAGGATTGACAGCTACCCACGGACACCCAAGCTTGGAGGAGTGTCTCAGAGGTCCTCTGTGTCGCCATAGAGGTAAGAAACTCGAGATTCCTTGGTTGTTTTGTGATTTGGGGTTTTGGATGAATAGTGACTCATTTGTGATAGAGCTAGAATTAGCTCTGGGTCCAGTTGAGAGATGTGTTTAGAATCATGAGAGGAGGAAGGATTAACTTTCAGTTAGTGATTTGGTGAATGTTGGTTTTGGCTCTAGGTTGGGCATGTGTGACTTGGACTGAGTCACTTGATTTGCGACATGCAAGAGCCAAAATGATGGCCTTGTGGTACCTATAAGGCCATGGGAACGATGTCTTGTGAGATAGACCGTCCAAGCCCTATGGAAACCCTGAGTATTTGGGTTGTGAGAGCTGTGATGCTCATTGTGAATGGCTTGGGTTGAGTCTGTGGAGACTCTGAGGCCATGTTTGATCTGAGATAGACCCCTGAGGGTCTATGGAAAGGCTTGTAGAGGATGAGCCTGAGGAACCTTAAGTTAGATAACTTGGGTTGATGGAAAGGACTGAGGTTCCTTTCCCAGAGGCAGTTGAGGACTACTTGAATGGTCTGTGATGTGCGGTTGTGTGCCTTGTTAGGGCTTGACACTGTGGGTGTCAAAGAGCAGACCATTGTTCAAGAGGCTGGAGTTGCAGGCACAACTGTCAGGTAAGCTCATCGTCCTGGGGATTATTCCCTTATTCTTGGTTGCCACCCAAGTGGGTGATGGTTGCATGCTATGTTTGATTATATATATATATATATATATATATATATATATATATGTTTATGTGCATGTTGTGGAGAGAAAGGCCAATGTAGCTTGTTATTGTTGACAATATTTGTTGCGAGCCTGAAAGGCTAGATGAACGGTGCTTGGAATGAGACTCAGACCGTTGCAGAAATATGAATATAGATGATGGCCTAGTATGTGCTGGGCTAAAATGATGAACCCTAGGATAGACACTAAGATAATGTGAGGGTGTTTTGGCACCTATGGCTTCAGGTGTGTGGCCTTGGGCCTATGGATTGATGAACACTGTGAGAGTGTTCTGTGACTCTTTATGAGATAAAGACCATGATATGGTCAGTGTTGGAATCTATAGAATACTGGAATAGTATCGGGCTAGACGAGGTTCCCTAGCCAGAGGAAGAGTTTGACGACTCCCTTGGAATGGCTGATACTCCTTGGGAGGTGCCACTGCTCTTCGCCTAAAGTCCTAAGGATGGATTACCCTGTATGGATGTTCCTCCTTAGGCAGTGATGATGAAAGTCTTGAGTGGTTATCCTCAGGCCAGTTTCTGGAAAGTCCTGAGGGATGAGAGCTCCCTGCGTGGATAGTCTCTCTCAGGCAGGTGTTTAGAGATCCTGACGGATTGAGAGCTCCCTGTGTGTGGATAGTCTCTCTCAGGTATCTGACTGGAAAGTCCTGAGGGATTGAGAGCTCCCGATGTGGATAGTCTCTCTCAGGCAGCTGATGAGTAATCCTGGGGGATTGAGAGCTCCCAGTGTGGATAGTCTCTCCCAAGCAGTGGAAAGTCCTGTGGGATGAGAGCTCCCAGTGTGGATGGTCTCTCACAGGCAAAGGACTGAAAGTCCTTAGGGATGAGAGCTCCCTGTGTGGATAGTCTCTCTCAGGCATGTGTTTGTGGAAGTCCTGGACGTGATTGCCCTGTGTGGATGTTCTTTCTCAGGCCAGTGTATATGAAAGCCCTGGAGGTAATTGTCCTGTAAGGATGTTCTTTCCCAGGCCAGGCTGTGTACAGATATGTTGTATTTCTAAGAGAGGGCTTCCCGAGGGGATGTGAGCCTAGGGTCTCTTAGATGAGCCATATCTGGATTCTTTAAGTCCTGAGTAGATGACTCAGGCAATGCTTGTTTTAGTGGATGAGGCGGTGCCTCTCTGGTATGGAAAGTGTCCAGTGGTTGACACTTATATTAAGGTACCTCTGTGAGACGAGTCTGAGATGGCTTGAGAGCCAGTATGAGGTGGGATACCTCTGATGTTGATAGCATCCAGTTAGTACCCAGATAGCTGGGAATGTGTGATAGCCAGGATGATGTCCTAGTCTTCGTTATGATTTGTTTATGAGTCTGTGCTTGGGGGTGAACCAGGGTAAGAGAGGATCTCCCAGAACCCTGAGTTTACTGAGATGTTTATCTCACCCCTGTTGTGGGTTGTGGTTTTCAGGTACTTCTAGAGGAGAAGAGCTACCACCGGGCAGGAGGACCTAGCTGAGTGTGCTGGAGTGGTCATGGGCTGCAGATGAAGACTAGAAGAATTCTTTTGTTTGATCTCTGTCTTGTACCCCGTATAGGGACAGGGTGTGAGTGTACACCCGTTGTACTGTACATATGTTGATATATAACCACAGATTGGGGTCCAAACTATGAGTTGTACGTATATGTACAGGTTATGTTAATGTGTATGAGATTATGTATCCTCCTATTTATCTGAGTTTGGTTTTGTATGTCTACCTATGTTGTTGTGTATGTGTTATCTGGATCAGCAGGAGCTTGTTATGTTTATGCATAATGTAATCAAGAAATTCGATTTTACCGCTTCCGCATCGCTTTTACTTAACGATGATAGCACTAGTATGATATTATTAATGATAACACGTCCGGGGTGTTACAAGATTAGAGACAAAACTGGTATCCTAGTTTTCCAGCTGCGACCTTTTCCAAAATCAAGAAGAAAAACATGATAAAATAATTACCTTTACGCTTCTATTCCTTAAGCAAATAGATATCTTTAAATCCTGATTGAATGTTGAAGTATCAAACTTGTCAAACACTTCTATATGGTCTCACAACAATTCTCTCAATACAATTCTCTCAATGATTCAAACATAAAATCTCTAAAACTCTAATATTATTTGGAATGGAATGCATACATGAACACCAAAATATGTTTCTATTTATACTAATTTAAAGATATGATTTTAACCAATTTTTGGATACAATCATAAATATATTCTATCATATTATCCAATGCAATCTTAAAGATATTATATTATATTGTACAATGTAATCTTAAAAATATTTTATCATATTTTTTAATGTAATATTAAAAAATATCTTATCTTACTTTTGAATGCAATCTTAAACATTTACAATACCATACCTTTTTTTATTGTCAAATTATTTTTTTAATTTTTAATATATATATGTGTATAAATAATAAAATCTATATTATTATTACGGGTTCACGGATCAAGTTATCGGATCAACGGATCTGCAAATCTAAATTCGCAACTCAACCCGTACATGAACGATTTTGATCGGTTCGATTCGATTTTGACTCAAATATATAAATAACTCAACCTAAACTGTTCGAATCGGTTCAGATTCACGGGTGACCCGTACCCGTGAACACCCCTAGTGTATATGTGTTTAAAGAAATGTATTAAATGTTGCTAAAACTCCTCTAGTATGAATATGAATTTCCCCGTCCTTTATATTTTATGGGACCTATTTAAAGTTTACTCTTCTCAACCGTTGCTTGTCTCATTAGCGGGTTTACTAACCTCCATGCCGCGGAGGTTGACAACAATTCGACAAGACGTGAACCAACTCTAAAAAAAATTAAGACCACCAACTTAATGATGTTAAGTAATAAGTATGGGACCCAACCTAACCCACTCATAAAACAGCACGCAAGGATGAAGGATGGTCTAAGATAGGGAAATTACGAACACAAAAAGATTGAAAAAATAAAGTTATAAAAATACATTATGGGTAGGTTTGAAACAAATGTCAAATGATAAAAATGAACATTGCAAATTAGTGTCGAAACAGATTCTCCAATTTATAAATCTTCAACACATCACAGGATAAATATTAAAAAAAAAAAACTAAACAAATCCATGCCAATGAGTCTCAAATCACGTGGCAAAATGGTGGGAGTTGCGATCTCCAACTCAGCTTATTTTCCTTTCCCTAGGTCCTTGTATTGCATAAATCAATTCTCAATCCTAACACTATTCCTAACCCATAAGGCAATAAATAATAACCATAAGCCCTAACTAAACCCATTACATAAGTCAACAAGTCTATTTGCAATTCATCACCATCTACCGACTTTTCTCCAAAATTCAGTAGAATCCTTGAATTTTTTTGGGGAGGTTGATCACTTTCCATTTGAGTCCTCAAATAATTTTTTTTCTTTTCAAAATAGTTACTTTGAAAAAAAATTAAATAAAATGAAGACATCTCAAGAATCATAAAGGTTAACAATGTCCCTATGGTTTCAATTCAATAATAAAACAATTAGGCCTCCAATTTTTATTATAAATAATTAGGACCTAATTAAAAAAATTAAACAACAAACCTATTTTAATTTTTCTATATAAAATAAAAACACGCACAAACCTACATAGGTATAACAAGAGAACAGATATGAGTTTGACTCCTGCTGCCCATCGATCAAACGTTGAATTATAACTACATTACATAGATTGAGTCGAAATTAAACAATGATAAGAATAATTTGATTAATATACAATTTTATAAATATAATAAGACTAAATTGTATTTTGTTTTACCCCCAAAGTTTCACAATGTCACAAATAGTCTACCAAATATTTTTTTCATGAATTTTACCCCTACTTTAAAAGTCCTCACAGTTATGATATTTTGTGACAACTTTTCTTTTAAAACGTCACAATTAAGACAATTTTGTGATGATTTTTTTCATTAAGTGTGACGGTTTTTTAAGTGGGAGCAAAATTTACAATGTTTTGTAAATTAGGGGGCAAATTACATGAAAAATATTTTGAGAAGAAATTCGCGATACTTAAAACTTTAGGAACACAAAGTGCAATTAAGCCTATAATCAATGTAAAAAAATGGCCAGAGAGGATTTGCGGGTTGACCCAAATCACTAAAGAGCATGTCTCAAATCTTTGTCATACACCCCCCAACGCCCACCCCATTCTACCATTGCAAAAGAAAAATAGAGGATAAATAAGACAAAAAATTTAGATATGGGCCAGAGGAAAAAGATTTTCCTTAAACAATCTGAGGACTTCAGTTAAAATATAAATCACCTTGCAGTAGTGGCAAAAAAAAATTGCAATCCAAATTGAACATTTTCAAGTCCAAGAAAAGCTACAGCTAAATATATATGTACTAATACAAGGGTCATTCAAGAGTAATATGAACAGACAGTGATCAAGAATTCATTCTAGTAAAAGACACAAAACATGTATCCATTCAAAAACAATAAGAGAAACACAAAATTACTGCACTAACATCTGCATCACCTGCATATAAACATTAATGTTTTTTGTCCTCCCTAGGAATGTCTTTCGGAGAAACCTTTGATTCAAATTCTTTGAAAGTGAACTTTTCCATTGTCCTGAAAGATGGCACAAAAATCTATGAATTTATCTACTTAAAACATAAGCATCGTGACACCCTTATAGTACAACTTGATTATTTGTTTAAAATACTATTTTATTAGGCAAAGTGCATGGGATTTTTTCTAAGATTTCTCTAACCTTAAGAAGATTAATAAAATACACACAAAACACATAGGGGTGAGAATACATTCAAATATCCAATTATCAGTAAGGAAGATTTTATAACAGTAAATTTCATGGTAACATTTCAATAATCCAAGTGGGGACTAAATTTCAATCAGCACAAACATTTCGGTCAGTTTGGCATTCCATTTCATTATAACATAAAATCTGCACATTTCACTGAATCATAAACCAATAAATATTAGATAACTTGTTTATGGGCCCACTAGCTAATCCATTGATCAACAACCCTCTTATCCACTTCAAGGGGGGTTTACTGTCTGGTCAGTACTAGTCAGGGATAGCTCTGCCCAGCCAGGATCAATCATTGGATACAGATAGTGACCCTTAGCCCAAATAACACCAGTATATAATCAAAATGCACATAAATAATCATGTGACTGTGCATTGAGACTATATCTCCAAGGACCAAAAAGTCTGCCCTTCTCAATTCTTGCAATGCATGACTCGACCCTATTCTCATTCCATAACTCATCAAACACATCTTGACAGTTTACAATTCATCAAAAGTAAGTTGTCAAACATGGCAATGTAAGTATCCACATATACCAAAATCAATAACTCATTCAAGCAAACACATGACTCTCAGATTAAATGGGAATCATCCTAAACAGGTTCTTCCATTAATATTTAAACATCACATTCTAGTGTATGTGCGCGCGCGTGTGTGTGTGTGTAAATATAATTAACATAAGGCATGCTAGTTGAGGATCTATTATAACAAATTCTATTTTTCTTATTTGAAATTTCTTCTACATCTTAAAATAATAGGATATGAACTCTTAGAATGCGGGTTTTGGACCTCACTCAACCCTAAAAGCTAGCTCATGGGGTGAGGGTTGTCCCTCACTTATATACTCTGTCTTGGTCTAATCTCTACCCAATGTGAGACTTGGATTTTTTCCAATATGGACACTTACAATGGTCATGGCCATTCTGTTTTCTCACTTTAGCCTATTCCATGGTATTTGGGTCTTTAAAAGAAACAGATATTGCCTAAGGGAGCTATTGTCCTTCAGTATTTCAATCTCAACCATACTGTTTCACATGCCTACTTGCTCATGATAGGATTACAGCTCACATCTGCATTCTGCACACACACCCCAAAATAACCACCCTACATTTGAATTACTAACTTATATCTTCAGTAACTACTAACTAATCACTTCTTATATTTCTTCCTCTAAGATAACGCATGAAAGGTTTAACTATCATTATCCGTTGCTACTTTTTTTTGAAAATTACATAACTATAATTCTTTTTAATTTAAATAATTTACTTTTCAAATGTTTGGGTATCCTTTTGTTATAATATGGATGAAACGCTATGGGGTTCTTTGAATAAGATTTAATTCCATACTCTCCCTAAAAAGCATGTGCGAAGTCTTTGTCAACCATTTTAGGTTATTAAACTTTAATGTTCCCAAATTTATACAAAATAGAGCCTTTAAAACAATAAGTCAACATGTGTACACTGCAATCAACTCAAGGAACTTAGATCCTCTTCGAAATTCCAAACATAATGCAACAGGAAAAATTATTTAAACAAACCAACACCAGTCCAATAGAGGTCAACTGTGCAAATTCACATAAAATTTGTAATTTTTTTCATAAGAAAATAAAATAAAGAGTGTACACAAACAAATCAAGCTCCAAATCCTCCCTCAAATCTGTGCACCATGTTGCATAAGCTCCACATACAGAAAACAATTACACTAAAGAAGGACACAACACATACAATTAGATTTTCTATATTCAAGTCCCATAAGCAAACTACAAGAAACACAGCAGAGAAAAATAGCAACTAATGCAATTATCTTAAGTTTTAAGAACTAAGCTTTAAGGATCTTAAAGCCTGGGAAATTTTCTGCTGAACCTAGAAAATTTACTCAACCACAAACTCTCGAGAGAATGAAGAATATCCTCCCCCTACTGCTGCATCTATAATCACTCACAGTGTGGGTGTTCCTGTTCCTATCTGCACTAATCATGTCCTTACTCCTTAAGCACCTCAAATTTTTTCTTCATCTCTCATTTTGCCATTCCTAGTCCATCCTTCTACAAAGCCAAGAAAATGGGGGAAGAGACCCCCCCCCCCCCCCCC
>PYAF01002535.1:902294-920096 GCA_007407185.1 Glycine tomentella
TTTTGTTTATTAATATACTATTAATTATTTTTTTCTACTTATATCTCTTATAATATTAATGATATGAATTATAAAAATATATAAATTAATTAATGGTAATAAAGTTATCTTTGTAAAAATTGTTATTATCTTTTATTTATTTATTAGTTATATATATATATATAATAATTTAAGACGACAATTATAATAAGACGAAAAATATAAAATGCATAATTTTTTCTTTTTTCTTTAAAAAATAACCTGAACTTTTATTTATAATTTCTATAAGTTATAGCTCGTTTTTATATTTTAGTATGAGTATGTTTTTAAAAAAAATCCTAAAATTCATTATTGTTTTGCTATTAGTTCTTGCTAATAAAAATTACAAACAACGGCTGACATGATTAATGATTATTGACATTAGCAAATGTCATGTTAGCAAATACCAACATTAATAAACAAATGATGATGTCAATAAGTATCGTGTTAATAACAAAAATATTATGTCATGGATGTCATATTAGTGGGAATTAAAAACAAAAATAAAAATAAAAATATATATAATGACTAAAAACAAAGATATATATAACTTATGAGTACTAAAAATAAAAATACATAATTTATAAGAATTAAAAATAAAAAGTATATATAATTATAGATTAAAAGAAGTAACATATTTATTGGGATGAGAAAAGTATTTATGACTTACATTAAGACTTGACTTGATCTATTTGAATTTGAAGGTTTCGCTATCTTGAAAGTCTAGTTATGTGTCATGTCCTATTTGAAAGAATGACTCATGATAGATTATTTGATAAACTAAGCTAGGTTTTGAAAATAACTAGGCCAAGCCTAAAAAGTAACTCGTGACAGATACGAGATAGTTTTGGCCTTAAACTTTTTAGGTTAAATATTACTTTTAGTCCTTTATGTTTTAGTATTTTTCATTTTGGTACATTAAGTTTTATAAGCCTCAGTTTGGTACTTTATGTTTTCGAAGGGTTTTGTTTTAATCCTTTTTAGTTGAAAAGTTAAATATGTTAATAGAAAAGTGTGACACATTTGTTAACATTTATTAGGATGATGATGTGACATGTTAATTGAAACAACATTTTAAATTTGTTCCATTTTGGTCGTTTATATTTTTAAATGGTTCGATTTTGGTACTTTAAGTTTTTTAAATGGTTTTATTCTACTCCATTAAGTTTGCGAAATGATACATGTTGGTCCTAACAATTATATATTATGTCAAAGTCTACGAAATGTAATTGAAGATGTAACATCCCTAATTGTCAACTTCTCAGCGGCTCTCACACTACAACACTTCACTTGGTGACATTTCACTTAATTCCTCGTTGGTCAAAACCCTTCACCAATCAAAACTCTCCGTAGATAGTCTTTTCGAGACATCAACAATCAGCTCTAACACTGCTTAACTGCTCTTAGGATCAATGACTACCCCCACAAATCAACACCAAACTTTTCAACATGTTTTATCTTCACTTACACTTTCTGGGAAACTTTCCAAAAGGTCACTCATCTCATAACTACTCTAAGTCAAACACACTTGATTGTGGAGTTCTTAAGTGATAAACTATCAAAAAATAGATGCATCTTGTTGGTATAGGTAGTACCAATTAATTCCTTTAAGTCATTATCAACTATATAGTCTCATACCTATACAACCTTGAGATCTCTCTCATTCCGATGTGATTCATCTAGGGTGTTACATGTCCATCAGCTTCTGTCTGGTTTGTCCTCAAACCACACCTTATTGAGAGAAATATTTGCTCTAATACCATTTATAACATTCCTGGTTGTCAGCTTCTTAGCAGTTCTCGCACTATAATACTTCACACAGTGACACTTCACTCAACACTTTGTTATAACCCTTAACCGGTTAGAACCCTTAATCGGTCAGAACTCTTTGTAGGTAGTTATTTCCAAGCCATCAACAACCAGCTCTGACACTGCTCAACTACTTTCAAGATCAATGATTATCCCCATAAACTAACACGAGACTTTTCAGCGTGTTTTGTCCTCACTCACTTTTTTTGGAAAAGTTCATAGAAGGTCACTCATCCCATAACTAGTTCAAGTCAACCATGCTTGACTATAAAGTTCTTAAGTGATAGACTATCGAAAATATATGCATCTTGTTGGTATATGTAGTATCAATTAACTATTTTAAGTCATCATCAATTGTACTGTTTCATACTTGCACAACCTTGAGATCTCTGTCATTCTAGCGTGATTCGTCTAGGGTGTTATAGAAGGCATTTTACCAAAATTATGTTTCAGTTAGATGCGTTGGATGTTGTAATGTATTTACTACTTACAAAATTTATTTAGCATCACTAATTTGACTTGTGCAAGTGTGCATGTGAAAATAGTTTTGAAGTTACACATATTAGTCATCTGCATACCTGCACATAAGTAAGTCAAATGGTGATGCTTAAAAAAGTAATAAATACATTATGACATTCAACGAAAAAACAAACCTAGTAAACCACTATTGTGTTTGTAGCATATTCAATCTCCAATATATTCTTTAAACTAAGTATAAACACTACCTTTCCAAGCAGGATATGTGGCTTTGGCAACCTTTCATTATATTTGTTTAGGGAAGTGCTTCTGAAGTTATTGTACGAATGTCTAAAACAAAACCTTTGTGACAATTTTTGTAGAATGTTTTCAATTACATTCACTAGACCCTAACATCATATGTAATTGTTGTGACCAAAACCTCCACAACATGTGCTTCTTAAAGTTATTGTGCAAGGATTAAAATGGAACCAAAATGTATCATTTCGCAAACTTGATGGACCAAAATGGAACCATTTGAAAACATAAAGGATTAAAATCTAACCATTTAAAACAACGATGTTTCAATTAACATGTCATATAATCCAAATAAGCATTAATAGTCACGTTACACTTTTCTATTAACATGTTTAATTTTTAGCCAAAAAAAACCAAAATTGAGTCCTTTGAAAACATAAATGCTTCAAATAAGACTTTTAAAACTTAATAGATCAAAACGAAAAACACTAAAACATAAAAATCAAAAGTAACATTTAACCAACTTTTTAACAAGTCGAACTTATTTAAGCTAGCCAAACATGACTCATTGAAAGGTAATAAGGTCTCAGTGTTATAATTTTTGGGGTTAGTCATAGATGATGATGTGACGGTGATTTAAAGATTATAACATAAATTAACTCTAAAATGAAAATTTGGACAGACAATATAAATAGGACTTTAGCCTATGTTTAATCTTCAAAACAATTTCTCTTTATTTTTGTAACTATGACTCAACATTATAGTTCTCTAAAACATGTCTATGTCATATTTCCTTTGTGGGGATACTTTTAGCCTCCATATCGATTAGTGAGTTATCACACTCCCTCATCTTCACTTTTTTGGTAGTTTTATTCAAAGCACGATAAACCCTAATACCCTCCATTCCACATATTCTTTTACTTAAGCTTATTTCTTTCCCCCTTCTTCATTATAATATATTTTAAATTGATTTTTATAATAACCTAGGATTCTAAAAAAAAAAAAAATTTCATGCTAACAGCGTAGGAGTGGCGCCGTTAGCGTGGGAGCGGCGCTAGTAGCGTGGGAAGTGGTGCCGTTAGCGAGAGATTGCACCAGAAGACTTTTTCTTTCGAATATTTGGTGCGATTAGCGCCAGGAGCGGCGCCGTTAGCGCCAGGACTCGACCATGTGGCGCGATTAGCGCCAGCATGACCCTGGAGACCCCCTGATTCGAATATCTGGTGCGATTAGCACCAGATATGACGCGATTAGCGCCAAAATACTCCAGGAAGCCCTTTCTTTTGAATTAGTGGCGCGATTAGCGTGGGAACGCGGGCAGGACCCTATAAAAGGGTCAATTGAACGATTTGGGAGAGAAAACCTTCGTTCTCTCCCACCTTCAGCTGCGTTCCGCCATTGACGACCTAGGAGAGCTTCATATCTTCTCCATACTTCATCTAAACACTTCCCATCCAACTAGAAAGTTGATTAGAACCCCTCTATGAGCTAGATTCCAGCTTCAATTCTTCGAGAGAACCATCAATCGGAGAGATCTTGTTCTCTAGGGGGCTTTGCAAAACTGAGCTTTGAAAGGGAGAGAAGGCGAGTCAAGGACACCAAAGCTGGGAGAAGTGACTCTCCAGCCTTCCTCGACAGTTTAGAGGTAAGAAACTCAAGTTTTACCGATTGATTTGTGAATTAGCTCTTGGGGTGAATAGTAACCCATTTGTGTTAGGACAGGAATTGGGCTTTGATTCTTTAGAAAAGTATGTTCAGGGGGTTGTTCTGATGAATACTAAGCTTTGAAACATGACTTTTGATGAAGTTTGGTTTTGACTCTGAGATATGTATGAGTAGGAAGAATGTTGATGAAATGGAAGGTGTTATGATAGATATGAGCCTAAGTGCTTTTATAAAAGTTGTTCAGAAGGCTAAATAAACAGTGAAAACGTGTTGAAATAACTGTTTTAGTTAAGTTGAATAATTGTTGGAGTATGGTCTGGTTAGAGCATTGAATTGAACTTATGCAGAGTCTAAGGGGACTCTAAGATCTTGGTTGGACCAAGATAGATCCTGTTGAGGGTCTGTGAATCGCCTATAAGATGGTTAGCTCTGATAACCCTAAGATAGAAAACAATGAGGTTTTAATGGAAATGAATAATGTTTCCTTTCATTCTAACGGTTGAGAACCGTTATTGATTGACTGTTTGTATGTCTTATGTAGGGCGTGATAGTGACATTGCTGGTGGTTGTGACCACGAAGTCGGGAGAGCCGGTGTAGCGCTGAGCGCAAGTAAGCTCTTTGTTCTTGGGAGTGTTTCCCATTGTTTGTGTTCCACCATACTCCGAGGGAGTGATGGTTATTGTATATTATGATGCATGTATATTGAAATTGTGTGTTACTATTTTATGGAAACATGTATATGATGAGCTGAACACTGTGATAATGTTGTATATGTGATTGATGAGTTATACATTGTGATAAATGTTATGTGATCGATGAAGTTCTCTAACCAGTAGAATTAAACTTAGTAGGCTATATATATAAGTCCTGATGTGAGATGTGCCCACATAGATGGATGAAGCCTCCTCAGACAAAGAAAGAAAGTCCTGATGTGAGATGTGTCTATATAAATGGATGAAGCCTCCTCAGGCATGAATAATAAGCTCTGATGTGAGATGTGCCCATATAAATGGATGAAGCCTCCTTAGGCATTGATTTATATGTATATATGCTATGTACATGTGGTAATGTGACTGATAGCTGTGATGGCTAGTTTGTAATGCCAATTTTGATATTATGTGCATGAAAGTGAACCAGGGTGAAGAAAGACCTCTAAGGACCCTGAGTTTACTGAGATTGTTATCTCACTCCTGTTGGGGATTATGTTTTGCAGGTGAAGCTCAAGGAGCAGCTGATAGATTCCAGGGCAAGAGGCCCGAGTAGAGGGATATGGTTCTGAGGGAACCTTAGGCATAGAGTGAAGAGCATGTTGGCTCTATCTTTTGATTTTTATGCCTATGTTTTGTACTTAAGAGAAACATGTACAGTTTTGATAAATATACTTTGTATATTATGAGATACACCATATATGATGTACAGTGGGTGTTGTTAATGACATATGATGATGTCATTTTGTTTACTGCTTCCATTTTAATTATATATGATAGTTGTTGCGCTTAACAACCATAAGATAATGTTAATAAACCGGATGCATACGGGTCGTTACAATTTTCAACTTATTTTGAAGCATTTTGTACTGACTTTAAATAGGCTAAAACATTGTTTTAACCAATTGCAAACCAGCATTTGATTATTTAAAATTTTGTACAAGTATGTTTACAACTAATATTTTAGCATGTGCAATCTATATGATAAATTTTTATTTTATATGACTAAATTTTTTAATATATAAACACTTTTGAATCTATAAAATATATTATAATTAAAACTTGTCATAATAAATAATTTTAAACATATAAATTATATTTTAAGCTTTTAATAAATAATTTTTATTATGATATGAGGTTATATATTTTTAACTATTGATAATTTTCTTAAAATATAAAATTTAATTTAGAAATAAGTATGAAAAAAAGGGATGAATTGAAAAAGATAAAAGGTTAAGAAAATTTCCTAAAATATTTTCATTTATGATAAATTCTTAAAAAATTATCAACATCAACTTAAGCTAATTGAGATTGATGATAGATGAATCAAATGTTAGATACGAGTAGGTTGGAAAAAAAAAAAGAGGAAGAAGAAGGGGAAAGAAAATGAGAAATAAGAAAAAAAAAAGAATGCGGAAAGAAGGAGGGGAATAAAGAAAAAAAAGATTAAAAATAAATAATCTGAAACATATAAATAACAACTTATCTAATCCTTCACTAAACTTTTTTTCTCCATTCTTACAAAATTATCTTATTAAAAAGTACCTCCTGAAACTCTCATGTAAAATAAATAGTAGAGAGAGGTATCTAAATCAAGTCAAAATACAAAGTCCAAATTAGAAAGAATTCAAATAAGATCACTAAATATATGAAAATCCTTCACTAATTTATTTACATTTGTTACGTCCATTAATTTCTTATACGCATTTTTTTACTGCAATTTTCGCATTAATTTCTTTTTTACGTTCATTAATTTCTTACACGCATCTTATCGATATTATATTTGATTTCTACTTATATACATATAAGAATTAATATCTGAAGTACATTTAAATTTAAGTTTAGTTTGTTTATTATGAAATTTTTATTTAGGACCCGCATCTGGAATGACAATAATGAATGTGATGATTCGTCTACAATATACAAATAACTAATAGAGTATAGTTAAGGTGGTTTGAGTTTGGTGTGCAAATTATTATAATTTCTTTTATGGATATCTTTGATGGATAAAAAAAAAAGTTACAACATACGTACAAATGCAGTACTACACGACTCATAGAGTCACAATTCATAGCCTACAAACAAATTTCACCAAATTATAGGCAATTGAGAAGAATTGGTCGAGTACAAACATTAGTCCTGATTGCATATGCACATACTGGCTTCAGTAATTCTTTCTCAATTTTATGGTCAACTTCTGCCAATGGACTCTATTCCTCCAATCTCTCGTACCATATTGAAAGGTAGTGTTTGAGATCAAGCAAATCTGATAGTTCTAATTAATGAATTTACATCACACGTGTCCTGTGGCTGAACTATTAATTTTAACTGAATAACAATAACAACAACTAACAACATATATTTAACTTGATATACAAAAAATAACTGAAACTATATAACAGGTTTAAAACTACACGACTAACTAGTATAATATTACACCACCACTAACCCATATAACACATTATATATGAATGATTTACGTACATACATAAGACAATATAATTGTTAATTTGAAAACCTATAACAAATATTGCTTTCTGAAAACTTCAATCCCAGTCATTTATATATATATATATAGATAGATAAAATCTGGTACTAAAAAATTGTCTTAAATATTCATGTGAATACCTTTAAATAGATAAGAATAAACCTATACATTAATAATAACTTACTGATGATAACAACTTAAACTATTAAATATAAACAAACTAACAATATTATATAAATTTGATATACATCTATAACTAATTAATAAACAGAAGAATATATTATAAATATAATCAAATCTAGTATGATTAATATCATATTTTCAATATATATCAAAGCAACAAAACTTACTGGTATGATTAATTTAAGAACAAATATAGCATATCATATATATAATTACTAATTTAAATATTTATAGAAGTTGAATCGAATATGATATTGGCACGACTCAATCAGACTAAAGAACTTAATAAAATCTTTAAGAACTTTGATTTGATTGAGTCAAGCCAACATCAAATGAATATATTTCACCAATCTACAATAATCAAAAAAGAAAATAGATCTCATGTCATATATATATATATATATATATATATATATATATATAAAATGATCATATAGGTAAATATATAGTACCACACACAACATCCTAGTTCCTTGGATGCACTTGCGGCTTCTTAATCCAACAGGCCGATCATGATTTCTGCAACGATTTTCTAATATCTGCTTTCATAGAAAACATAGAATGATATATAGAGACCAAGAAATGGCTACAAATTAGAAAAATAAAATAAAAATATACCACTAAGGTAAAGAAAGAGAGGCGAAAATTGTGGAGATGGTTTGGGAGCATCGAGTAAGAATATTTACCTTATATAGGGGAGAAGGTGTAAGTTGCTAGAGGGAACATCACATAAAATCACATTTTTTTAATTGGATCAGATTGCTAAACAATTAGGGTTTGCCTCCGGTTAGAAACTTTGTGTTTCTTCTGTTGTACCTAATGTAGTTGGAAAGACAGCCAGATGGTCCCATACGTGTTCTTATATTTTAATTATTAATTTCTAAAATTAAATAATTGTCATCACCTTCAATGTCATTATCGCATCATCAATTAGTTATTTGTGTTACATGGTTCTTTTCACTTTATATTCATATTCACTAAAATCTCACAGCTTCTTTTGCACGACACAGGTGGGTTTTGTACGTGGCTCTATCATTCTTTGGTAGAAACCATTTGAAATTTCTTCCAAATTAACACAAGAAAATCAATCAAACAATTCATATACTAATTAATGTGCGAGTACACAGTACAATGGGTGACATTATTTATATTCTGTTTCCTTTATATAATTCTTATAACATTTATTTTTGAAGTAATAAAATAAATTTAATTTCATTTTCCGTTTTCTAAACAAATAAGTGCTAAAGAAAATTTTAATAAAATAAGGATGTACAAAAATCATTTCTAAATATAACAGGAGAAGCCACCTTTTATTTAGAGGCACGTTGAATTTTTTTATGACACATGTGTATCAGGTGAGAGAACAATTAAGAAGAATGAGTAGTACTGGTTATATAATTAAAACTAATGGTTAAGATTATATTTAAATAAATTAATCTTAATTACTCACATGTAAATGTATAATGAAAAATATATTACCTAAAATCTATCTGTGTCTTTTTAATTAATTGTTTCCTTAAATAGTATATATAAATATTAGTAAAAGGGAGGATCTGCGGCTTTAGATTAGAGCGCAAAAAGGGTTTCATGGAGAGGACGACATGATGATATGCACAGCCTCAATTCTCAATTTGCCGTCGAAAGGCATATATAAATCTTCATTCAACAGTCTTTAATTAGTGCATTTAATCAGGCCAGGTTCCTAATATGTGTCCCACTGAATAAGTTGTTCAATCAATTTTCTTTGACATGATTAAAATGACAATTGGATTTGGGCCTCTTTGTTTTTTCTCTTAATAATAGTACTATATGTAATATAATAAGAAAAATGTTAATCAATTTGCTTAGGTCATATTAGTTAAAAAATTAAAAAGAGAAACTTTTTTATTAAGATGTGTAAATCAAATTATAATGTTTATGACATTTTTTTTATGTTTTCTTATGATCTTCACATTAAATATATTCTCTTTTAGTTCCTTAATTAAGTTATTAGGAACAATTAAAAAGACCCATAATATAATATGATACAACTAGACATAATTAAAAGAAAATGTCAGTAATATATTTTTTAACACACTCTTCCTTAAAAAAAATACTCTTTTAAATATATTTTTTATAATTGACTAAAATTTATTAAAAATAATTAAATTTTATGAGTCTGATTTAATGAATCTCATTTATGATTTATGATTTATGATTAATAGCTTTTAATAAATTTATACAAATGATAAGGAGTGTATTAAGATAAATGTGTTAGAAAATATCAGATCATATGCTGCTAGCATCCTTTAATTAGAATGTCGGGCCTGCATAATGAATTCCTAGGCCTGTTAAAACTTAAAATCCATTTGTGTGATTAATTGTTTCTTGGTCTCCCAAAACATATACTGTCACATTCTAGTTAAAGAAAAATATGTATGTTTTTTTTTTTTTTGTTAACAAATGTAGATGAAGCATGAGCTTTAACGAATGAGTGTGAATTGCGATCTAATTTGGTGCCCACAAACATATAAATTGATCGTTTGGGAACCGATTTAGTATCATATACTAATGAATAGATAGTTTGTGTAGTGAGATCGTGAGAATGGTCACATAATGGTCAACAGTGCTTATATTTGAAGCAATATGCTGTTTTTCCCTCGAAGCTCTCTCGTTCTTTTTGATGTACATATTCATGACAAGGACCCATAGTTTTTTGATTGATTTGTAGTTAACCTGTCATAGTTAAAGAGAAAAAAAAAAAAAAAAAAGGAACTCTAACTGGTCTTTAATTCGCATGCTCATCCCAGGTGGAATTAAAAAGGGCAATTTAATTAATTACATGAATTCGGAAATTATTAAGTTTTCTCGAATCATTAGAAAAAAAATAAACAATATGAAACGAATTAATGGTTTTCATTAAAAAAATGTGACAAAACAAACCAATTAATTGGATTTGAGATTTGAGTGCATCAAGTTAACAGAAACAGAAAAAAAAATTATTCAACAATTACGTCCATAAAATATAAAGGACGAGGAAATTCATATTCATACTAGAGGAGTTTTAGCAACATTTAATACATTTCTTTAAACACACATACACTCTCTCTATTATTGTTAAAATTTATTAAAAATTAAAAAACTATTGGAGAGTGGCTTATTAAATAAGAGTAAGACCACAAAATTTGTATTTTTCAATGATAAAAATTGTGTTCAAGAATGTGTGTTTCTAGCATTTTTCTTTGCACTGTTATTATTTTCTAAATTAATAAGTGTATAGGGTTGGTCACCTAATCGCATCATATGAAATATGAAGGGGGTGGGTAAATTTTTTTGGAGATCTCTATCAATGGGTTATGCACCAATTAATCACACAAATCAACTTAACATGATATCCAACCCAATTAAGACATTGGGTATATTGGTTCTTGCCATAACTTATATTTTCTCAACAAGCTCATTTAATGTAAAACTTCTTACCAATACTTCACTCCAACATTCACATTATTTGGTCAAAAACTGTTTAAAAAAAAAATGTCCCATATGAGATCAATAAAAAATAATTCTTTTCAAAATCGGTAAAAAAATAACTCCAATTGAGGTCTTCTAAAAACAACATTAGTCCAGGTCGACCAAAAATAATCATAGTCGAAATCATCCAAAAACAACATATATTGAGGTTGACCAAAAATTTCCATTGAGGTCGACCAAAAAATCACCTAACTAACCAAGGCCAACCAAAATATAGTCCTTGAAGAGGTTAAGAATGTTAGTTGTCACTTATAGAGGTGAGAATACTGAATTAAGCATCAACCTGCAAAGACTAGATAATTTACTTTAGTTCTGAAAGATCATTAGATATTATAAAGGTAATTTGAAAATAATTTTCAACTTCAGAAGCAACATCAAATTTCAATAAATAAATAAAAGCAGATTCTAAACTTTTGATAAGTAGTCTTTTGTAAGATATTTAATATTCATAGATAATATCATCCATCATTTCATATGAGAAAGGAAAATTATCCTTCTAACAAACTTTTAATATCCAAGTTAGAAGCTTGAGAAGATGTATCAACAAAAACAGTGTGTTATTTGTGCATAAAATGCCAAATTCAGTTGAATATCACTATTCATCTCCCTTTTGGATGGTGACCACATGATCCATTTCAAAGGGACTAAGATGAATAAAAAATTTGTTAAGAGACTAAAAGTAAAATAAAATGATGAAAAGATGAAGGCTTAAAAATATAGTTTACCCAAAAAATTACGTGTGATGGTTTCCATGTCAGACAAGCGGTATGTCATGTTGACACGCAGTCATTTAATAATGATATTTAAGGACATGAATTAAAAATGTTAACAAATAAAAGTTTAAAGATTAAGACTAGTCAAATTTTTGTTTAGAGACTAAAAAAATTATTCAAAAATTAAGAGACAAAAAACATATTTAACCTTAAAAATTATATCATCATAAACTTTTATAAATTATTTAGGATTTCAAATTTCAACAGCTCGTTTCTGCTTTCACTCCTAGTAATTTAGCATATATATTCAATTTATAGAATAAATAGTTATTTTTATATAATTAAATTTTGTAAAAAATAAATAATTTTAATATATAATTTATATTATAATTAAAATTTATAATAAAAAAATATTTTAAATATAGAAATTACATTTTATGTTTATAATTTAATTTAAATTGTGATGTATTTATAGTTATTGGTAATTTATTTTAAAAATATCAAAATTTAATTTAGATATAAATATAAAAGAGGTTGATTAAAAAGAATAGACAATTATGAAGATAAAATATATAAATATAAATAAAAAAAGCATCATTTGAGATAGTTGAGAAATAAATATTTTTAGTTGATTACAGAGATATATGTAAAATGAATATCCAAATGAGAGTATCATTATTTATATTGCATATTCTAATTTATAACATAATAAATTAGAATATACAATTTCGAGAGAATTAGACTTTGACTCTTTTCTTTTTTTAATTAAATATTCTCATTATTATCTTCTTCTTTTTATTATTATTTTAATTTGAACGTGCATTTCACATGCTACTCCCGTAGCAACTCATAAAATTTTCCTTTTCAGTCATCACATCTTAAATTACTTTCCTTTTAACTTGTCTAGATATTTGTTCTTAATTATGTTATGTGTACCTCTTTCAATCTACCCTCCTTTATCCTTTTCCTAAATTGAATTTTAATATTTATTTAAATAAATGGTCAATATATAACCTTATATTATAATTTTAAATCCCCAATATATATAAATTAGAATAGTTAATTTTCTTATAGGAAAATCACTTTAGGAGATACTATATATTCTTTACCATAGCCTTTTTAAGAACTTTTCCTTCAATGAGAACAGTTTTAGAAATTTTTCTTAACCTCATTTAATCAATCATTTACATCTTTATTTCTAAATTTAATTTAATTTTTTATAAAAAAATTATCAATAGTTAAAAATAACCTTGTATACCAATATAAATTACTTATAATAAATCTAAAATATAATTTTTTGTTAAAATTATTTAGTTATTACGATAGTTAATTATATAATAATTTATTTATTCAAAATTATTATTTATTGTAAATTTTCAAATATATAAATAAAAATTTATCATATATTATGAAGGTTAAAATACTAATTTAATTATAAATAAAATAAAATTTAGTATAAAATATTTATTATGAATTTTGATTATAGTGTAGTTTATATAATTATTCATTATAAATTTATTTGTGTAAAAAAACATTTATCTTGTGTACAATGTAGAGGTTAAAATCCTAATTGATTGAAAACAGAGAATCTTGAGAAAAACCAAGGACATGTAGGGAAAAGAAAAAGAAAACTAAGCAAAGATGTTTCTTAGAAAAAAGAATGCTGGGATTGTTGGGGTTATGAAGTTAGAGAGTGGGAATATTACATACAGGGAAGAGGGACCAATTAGGGGTTAGATGCAGATCATAACTCATAAGATCACTTTTTTCCATAGGACCAAACCTGATAAATAAATAGGTTGTGCATGTGGTTGGTGACTTTATGTTTCTTTGGTTATACCCAATGTAGTTGGAAGGACAACCAGAAGGTCCTATAATTCAAAATTGGTCGTGATTTTCAATTTTCAAGTACATAATTTACATCACTTTCGCTGTCATTTAGTGTGTTTACATGGCTCATTGCCTCTTTTCACTTAATTTTTTGGACGTAGTCTTGTAGTGGTAAACGTGGGAACATAAAATTGTTCCAATAAAAAATGGAAAATCAGTCAATTTGTTGAACACTTCAAAACTTCACATAATGGAGTGAACAAAATAGGAGAAGTAACTCTTCCCCCATTTTTCAGTTTAATGTTTAAGTATCAAAGACTAGTGAAAGGCATGATTGAGATCAACCCTTACTATTTGGGTGCAGGGGGTGTGGACAGATTCTCTTTTTATGTTAAAATGAATTTGTTTAATGAAACAATAATTTATTTTAAAAATATATAAAATCTATTTATGTAATAAAACTTTAAAGTTAACAATTTGAATAGAAAAAATTTAATTGCTGAAAAAATGATTGAAAAGAATAATTTTGCAAAACTAATTTGATCTTTCCTCCTCTTCTTCTCTCTCAATATATAAATATATATATTTTTTGTCACTATAATATTGATGTAAAATATTTACTAGCTTTGTCGATAATGTATCTCTATTATGAAATCTGATTAACCATCTTTATTGAGATATCTATCTCAATTACATTTTTTTCATTTTTAATTAATATAAGTAGGGAAAGAGGATGAAAGGTCTTTAAAACCTCAAATTTGTTATAACTTTATGAATTTGTGAGTTAAACTCTCAAGTTATTTAATAAAATTTAACATTTGATCTATAAAAGTGAATACTAAATTTGAACACCATTATTTCTAATATTGAATTACAAAATTGCATACTTTTAATTATATATTTAGATATAAAATATGTCAAGAGATTAAATTATATCGATGTAATTTGTATTACTATTGTACTATTCAATATCTTTTATTGGATACTTTTATCTCAAAATTCATTATTAGATTAAAAGTTCTTTTCAAATAGATTATAATATTTTTTAAGAAAATATACTAAAATATAAATAGTTTGATTTCCTTCTTACTAATGTTTAATTTTTTTTAATAAAATTTTGTACATATAATCAACATAATATATAATTATATATAATTTAAAGGTTGGATCAATAAATAATACTCATAACTAATGTAGAAAGCATTTTCTACACCAGTTATACATGGAACTAATGCAGAAAGTTGAAAATAGCAAACACTTCGAAGCACCACTTAAGGATTTCCTCCTACTATAAGACAAATGGATGTCAAAAAATAACCCTTATCATTATCATGTAAATTATTCTCATACTACACCTTAAAGAAGGTAATATGCTTTCAAAGACTTTCTAGTTTAGTGAAAAAGTCATTTTCATGATTGTCTTTGGGCTTAGTTGCAATATTAAGGGAGTTGTTATTCTCAACTCCAAAATTCCTATTCACATACCTTACCTATTTAGTTCATTTCAAAAGGACAAAACTACCCCCATTGGTTGTTTCCCTACACCCCCACCCCTCATTCTCTTCTCACTCTCTACCATCTTCTTCTCTTTCTCCTTCTACATTTGCTTCACACCCCATCTACTAGTTCGCTTCGTTTACCCTTTTTCTTCTCCCACTGCCTTATTTCTTTGTCTTCTTAGCCTATGTAAGAGGTGCATTTTTTGTGTGTTTGTTCAATGGAAATGTGATTTCATTGTGTATTGCTACACAATAGAATCATATTTAGGCATGGCAATGGGACTCGGATGCGTGGACACCCGTCCGAATCCACCTCGGTGTCAATGGGAAAAAATCGAGTTGACCAGTTTCGGGTTCGAATTTTCCCCGCTTTTTAGGTATGCAGATGACTAATATGTCTAACTTCAAAACTATTTTCACATGCACACTTGCACAAGTCAAATTAGTGATGCAAAATAAATTTTCTAAGTAGTAAATACATTACAACATACAACACATCTAACTAAAACATAATTTTGGTAAAATGGCTTCTATAACACCCTAGATGAATCACACCAGAATGAGAGGGATCTCAAGGTTGTGCAAGTATGAAACAGTATAATTGATGATGACTTAAAAGAGTTAGTTGATACTACATATACCAACAAGATGCATATATTTTCGATAGTCTATCACTTAAGAACTTTATAGTGGAGCATGCTTGACTTGAAGTAGTTATGGGATGAGTGACCTTCTATGAACTTTTCCAAAAAAAGTGCGAGTGAGGACAAAACACGCAGAAAAGTCTCGTGTTGGTTTATGGGGGTAGTCATTGATCTTGAAAGTAGTTGAGCAGTGTCAGAGCTGGTTGTCGATGGCTTGTAAATGACTACCTACGAAGAGTTATGACCGGTTGAGGGTTCTAACAAACAAAGTGTTGAGTGAAGTGTCACTGTGTGAAGTATCATAGTGTGAGAACCGCTAAGAAGTTGACAATCAGGAATGTTATAAATGGTATCAAAGCAAACATCTCTCTCAATAAGGTGTGGTTTGAGGACAAACTAGACAGAAGCTGGTGGGCATGTAACACCCTAGATGAATCACATCGGAATGAGAGAGATCTCAAGGTTGTATAGGTATGAAACTATATAGTTGAGAATGACTTAAAGGAATTAATTGGTACTACATATACTAACAAGATGCATCTATTTTTCAGTAGTCTATCACTTAAGAACTCCACAATCAAGTGTGTTTGACTTGGAGTAGTTATGAGATGAGTGACCTTCTGGAAAGTTTCCCAGAAAGTGTAAGTGAAGATAAAACATGTTGAAAAGTCTAGTATTGATTTGTGGGGATAGTCATTGATCCTAAGAGCAGTTAAGCAATGTTAAAACTGATTGTTGATGTCTCGAAAGGACTATCTACGGAGGGTTTTTATTGGTGAAGGGTTTTGACCAACGAGGAATTAAGTGAAGTGTCACCAAGTGAAGTGTTGTAGTGTGAGAGCTGCTGAAAGTTGATAATTAGGGATGTTACATCTTCAATTACATTTCGTAGACTTTGACATCATATATAATTGTTAGGACCAACATGTATCATTTCACAAACTTAATGGAGTAGAATAAAACCATTTAAAAAACTTAAAGTACCAAAATCGAACCATTTAAAAATATAAAGGATCAAAATGGAACAAATTTAAAATGTTGTTTCAATTAACATGTCACATTATCATCCTAATAAATGTTAACAAATGTGTCACACTTTTCTATTAACATATTTAACTTTTCAGCTAAAAAGGATTAAATCAAAACCCTTCGAAAACATAAAGTACCAAACTGAGACTTATAAAACTTAATGTAGCAAAATGAAAAATACTAAAACATAAAGGACTAAAGTAATATTTAACTTAAAAAGTTTAAGGCCAAAAATATCCCGTATCTATCACGAGTTACTTTTTAGGCTTGACCTAGATATTTTCAAAGCCTAACTTAGTTTATCAAATAATCTATCATGAGTCATACTTTCAAATAGGACATGACACATAACTAGACTTTCAAGGTAACGGAACCTTCAAATTCAAATAGATAAAGTCAAGTCTTAATGTAAGTCATAAATACTTTTTCCATCCCAATAAATATGTTACTTGCTTTTAGTCTATAATTATATATAATTTTTATTTTTAATTCTTGTAAATTATTTATTTTTATTTTTAGTACTCATAAGTTATATATATCTTTGTTTTTAGTCATTATATATATTTTTATTTTAATCTTTATGAATTATTAATTTTTGTTTTTAATTCCCACTAATATGACACCCATGACATAATATTTTTGTTATTAACACGATACTTGTTGACATTATCATTTGTTTGTTAATGTCAGTATTTGCTAATGTCAATAATCATTAATCATGTCAGCCATTGTTTGTAATTTTTATTAGCAAGAACTAATAGCAAAACAATAATGAATTTCAGGATTTTTTTTAAAACATACTCATACTAAAATATAAAAACGAGCAACAACTTATAGAAATTATAAATAAAAGTTAAGGTTATTTTTTTAAAGAAAAAATTATGCATTTTATATTTTTCGTCTTATTATAAATGTCATCTTAAATTATTTTATATATATAAAAAAACTAATAAATAAAAAAAAAATAATAACAATTTTTACAAATATAACTT